>PVKB01002371.1:0-91605 GCA_004027205.1 Ctenodactylus gundi
AAACAAGGTATTGATCATCAGGGTGCTTAAATTCAAAACTAAAACTATGATTGGCCTCAGAATGCTGGACTCAGGTCTGTGCTTTGGGGGACGATTAGAACACAGAATTTCAAGAGTAGCAGGGGCAGGGCCTGCAGGAGAGCCCCTTGCCTAAATCCAGGCCTCTACACAAGATTTCGCAGTCTAGTGAAAAGGACAGTAAAACTCAGCCAGCCAGCCCGGGGACGCAGCAAGAAAGCTAAAAGAAATAGAAAGCATAAGCCTGGACCACGTCAAGTGTGATGTCTAAATTTGAATCGTATTTGTCTCATAAAAAAGCGTTTCAGCTGAGGAATTAGCATAAAAAATGATCTAGAGCAAGTGGAGTGCCCAAACTCGTTACTGCTGTAAATTCAGAGACTTCCCTGTAGGGCCCCTTACACACGGGTTCACCAAGAAGGCAAGATACGCCAAAGCAACGTAGGCTGAGTACGCTATTACCATCTTCCCTAGAAAATTGAGATTAAAAAATATAAAAGGAACTTCAAAATAAACGTGTTCTAAATATCTAGCGAGCCAGGCTTGGCAGTGCAGACCTGTAAACCCAAAACACTCCAGGAGGCTGAGGCAGGGAGATTGCAAGTTCAAGCCCAGCATGAGCAACATAGTGACTTAGTGAGACCTTGTCTCAAAACCAAAAATAAAAATGGGCTGGGGACCAAAAAAAAAAAAAAAAGTCTACAGATATAAAGGATTTAGGCGTTATAATAACCATAAAGGAAGAAATGTTTTGTGGAAAATAATAAGTTTAAGAAAAATCTAAATAGAGCATTTCTAATCTCCGTAACATGGAAATTATTGCCACTAAGTGAAAACGCTAGATGTTAAATGGATTAGAAATAGACAAGGAAAACATTGTTTTATTGGAAAACAGATCTGAAAAAGAGCCCCAGAAGGCATTGCAGGGACCTGAGCTGGGGAATTGGAGGGGACGTTAGTGTAGGAGCTACACTGGGAAGGCCCAAAGCACCGCTAACAGGCATTGGACTGAATGAGGGGAATGAGATGAGGATCGCACGTGCAGAGGCAGTGGCTGGGCACATTTCAGAACTGAGTCAACACCTGTCTCTCCAAATTGGAACAGGACCTCGTGTCCTGAACAGGAGAAATCCGAATCAGTGTGCTCCCGTGTACGTGTAATCAAACCACCTGGTATCAAATAAATGAAAGATAAAAGTTAAAGCCACTGGCTTATAAGGAAAAGTGATAATCAGATCGACTGGAAAAAGCTTCCTTAAGGCTCAGCTATTGTGGAACCAAGGAAAACTACCCATCAAGCTAGAAATCTGAGGCTATTGAAAGTTCTCCTGGGCTGGGGAAATGGCTCTGTGGGTAAAGTGCTTCCCTAGCAGGCACTACCTCAAGGAAGATTGCTATGAGTTCAAGGCCAGCCTGGGCTACAGAGTGAGACCCTGTCTCAAAAAATAAGTAAAATAAAAAATAAATTCTCCTCCCAAGAATGAAGGTGAAATGAGACTTTTTCAGACAAGTTGTGATTAAAAGACATAAAGTTCATTTAACAGCTAACAATTGCATAAAAACCAACAAAGTACTATTATTTATTAGGTAAGAAAGGGAACCCAGAAGCGGAGCATGAGGTGCATGGGAGTGGCAGTGGCACCCACAGAGGCGCACGGGTAGACTTGAGCAGAGCCGTGTGCGGGGAGAGGGGCGCTGGCCCCGGGGGGACCTGACGTGCCTACTGGAGGTAGTGGGAGCCAGGAAGCCGCAGACCGAGCAGTCTAAAACTCTTCAGTTTCTCCTAAAAATCTGGGAATTAGCCTTTCAGTTTTTAAGATGTGAGTTCTCGATTTAAGAATAAGTATTTGAAGCCAGGAGTGGTGGCGCACGCCTGTAATCCGAGCACCTGGGAGACTGAGGCAGCAGGATTGCCATGTGTTCGAGGCCAGCCTGGGCTACAGAGCGAGACCTTGTCTTGGGGGGGAAATATTTGCAAGAGGCTGAAGCAAGAGACAATTTTGAGTCCTGTCTGGGAAATTTGACAACTTACAGAGACCCTGCTGGAGATGTAGCTCAGAGCAAAGGTCTTGTGTTCCATTCCCAGTACCACAAAAAAGAGCAATTATTTGAAGTATGAAAACACAGGCACACATGCCCGCAAGCACAGCCCTCGTATATAAACCTTCTAAGTCAGTGCAGTAACAAAGGGGACTTTTAAAAGCTGGGTCAGTCTGTTTAAGGGAAAACAGAGACAGAGAAACATAAAGTGGGAAGAAGTGGGAAGAAGATGGAAGAAGTTAAAGTGGTGAGGGAAGTCCAGATGTACCAGTGACCATGACTGATGGAGGCCGACTAAATGGAGCTACTGAGATGCGGAGATTCCCAGAGTAACGACTGGGCTGCCTCCTGCTGAGAAAATACTTGTGGGGAGTTTGAAAACTGGGGGCGTGATGGGGGGAACCAGACAATTTCCGAACACAGAAAGGGAGAGGTGGAAGAAAGGAGGAAGATGGTAAGCTCAGACAAAACTTCTAAGTTTAAAATATGAAATATATATAATAAAGAATAGAAAGGAGAACTGGGCATAGTGGCAGGGTCCTGCCTCCTCAGGAGACCAAGGGGAGCCGCGGAACCCATAGGGCATGGCTGTGCCACCTAGCAATACCCTGTGTCCATAAGCGAGGGAGTAATAAACAGTGTAAATAGCGTTGCTTAATAATAGAAGAAGGAAACATTTACAATCAGATGGGTACAAATAAGAAACAGATCACCAGAGATGAAACTCAAATGGTCAGTAAACATTTGGGAAAAGAAGTTGTGCTTTTTGGTGTTCGTGAAAATTGAGCTAAAAGCAGCAGTGGGTTTGTCCTTCAACAACCTGCCCCTCTCGATGGATATATATTAATATGTATTATATACACATATATATTATGTTTTCAATACCTAATACTTACATTTGTTTTGAGGGGTTGGTAGTTATGTATATCATATCTTGACTACTTTCAATCCCTTGATCCCAGCAAGCAATTTGTGATTGGAATGATGGCGAGTGTTGGTGAGCATTTGGAGTGTTCTACCAGCTGAGGCAGGCAGAGGGCTTCTCGGCGGAGGGGCCACAGCACCTACCCCTGCAGATCCCTGCCAGCATCCAGACAGTCTGAGAAATGGATCAGCCATCATGATCTCTTTTTCTGTTTTTTTGGCCCGGCAAGTCCTTTCTCTTTTTTTCACTTTTTACAGTCTGGTCTTAAATTGCTAGTTACATTTCTCTTTTTCCATTTTTTATGGTCTGGTCATAAATTACTAGTTACCTATGGCCTTCCAAGTCAGTTGTTGCTTTGTAGAAAAACACGTAAGAAACAAAGTGATGCCTTGCTTCTCAAAGAAGAGGGAGGGGACACCTCGGTGGCTATGGAGTGTGTTGGGGGACACATCTGGGTGCTCTGAGCCTCAATCCCGCTTGCTTTCTTGAGCAGAGCAGTTCCTCTTGGGGTTCTCAGTTTTTCAAACTTTTCTAATATTCCCTTTCTCAACATGCTGCTGCAGATAGTTAGTAAAGATATTCCATGACCTTGGTCAGGAAGGCCAGTGCGGAAATCAAATGGGTCCCTGCTGCCCTTAGCTCTCAGCGTTTAGCCTAGTCCATTCCAGGTTGTCAGTGCTTGATACCTGTGGCTGAAGGGGACAAGAGTTTGTGGGCTTTGCTCAATTCCAGTAGCTTCTTTGCTTCCTGGATGATCTCACCACAACACACCCACCATTAGTTGGCATAGATCTCGGCAGAAAATGTAGTACACACTCTGAGTGGGGCTGGTCTCGGTGCTCTTCCCGTACCCTCCAGAGCCCCAGCAAATGCCACAGCAGTGTTAGTTCCCAACCACTAGAAAGTCTTCTGACTTTCTCTAAGATGCATGTTTGCTCCATGCTGAAGATAAAAGAAATAGTCTAACTCAGGGCTCTTATTAAGCTGCCTCGAGCCACCAGCTTGGGTCTGATGGAGAACCCCATTTTCTCAGTCAAATGATGCTCTTTCTTTGCAGAGAGAAGATGCACCAGTCTGCCATGTATGAGCTGTGCCAGGGGATGCACCAGATCAGCCTTCAGTTCGTGCGCCTGCAGCTTACCTTTGAAGAATACACCATCATGAAAGTTTTGCTGCTACTAAGCACAGGTACTTTGGTGTCTGCCCCGGCACTTGTTCTTCGTTGTCAGATCACCTTCCCTGTAGGAGAAGAGGTCGTTCGTGTTGGTCAGGTAGTTGACACCAAAGATAATTAAATACGTTGAAGAAGAGCCGGGAGGAGGGCTCTGGCTTATGACGAGCGACATAACTTACAAAGTATGAGACGTTGTGGACATGAAAGAGAATAACCGTTCTCTCCACCGCTCCTTCAGCCACTGAGTATTAAGAGACTGTGTGTGTATGATAGGATTGAGTGATTCAAGAAATGGGGAGTGGTGCACCATTGTTAAGACGTGTTCGAGTCCAAAGGTAGCTTTAATGCATCCTGAGAAGCGGTATTTGAGGTTTCAACTGCGATTGAGGTAAAGAGTGGTCTGAGGGGAGGTGGCTCAAAGGAGGATTGTGTTCAGTTCTGAGGATTAGAAGGATCCACCGTGCAACTGGATCTTGGAGGACTTGCGAGGGTTATCGATGAAACAGGCTCATGATGTCATTGCCGTCAGGGCAGCGTCACTGGGTGTGGAGGTGTGGAAAGCAGATGGAAGCAGCAGCACTTAGTGCAGTGGGAGAGGGGGTCGGCTCTTACTTTTGGATTTTCTGTTATATGTATGCCAGTTAGTTTTTCAAGGTGCATCAGATTATTTTAGATTGGGTAGAGTAAGGAATGAAGGTGGGGTATAGATTGGATGAGATTATTCCATGCCCCTTGAAGAAACCTAAATGATACCAGGTAACCAAAGCAGTGTAACACTGAGAGCCCATGGCTTCTAGCAGTAGACTGGATTAAAGGAGAAAGAAAGAAGCACAGAGAGAAATTAACCTGACTGGAAGCAGAGAAAGCTCTCGAGGCTATAACGCAAGGGCCTGGATTATGACAGTTGGCTGTGTGATGGACAGGAGCAAGTGCATTCAAGAAGCACTGCAGAGTTCACCTTGGTCACAAGCCAGAAAGGGATGACAAAAGAAGTGACATGGGTTTTCAGCACAGAAAAAGAACTTTACTTTCTTGTTACAGGAATACAGTATCTAACATCAACGACGTAAGAGAGGAAGGGTTTATCTTAGCTATAGTTCAGAGGTCTCAGTCCATTCACATCCAGCCAGCAATGGCGGAAAGCTTGGCAGCAGGGCTGAGGTACAAGAAAGCTGTTTGTTTATCCCTTCCAAGCCAGGAAGAAGGGCAGGAGAAGGGTCGACCCAGCAGTGGAGATTATCCTTCCAGGCAACACCCCCATGGGTCTACCGCCGTCCAGGCCCCACTGCCTAACAGCACAAGAGATAATCGGTGGAGTAATCCACTTGATCCAATTAACCCCCACGATCCAATTACGTTCCCAGGACTTGAGACTTTTGGGAGACATTCCGTATGCAAAACATAACACTACCATAACAGTGATGACACTAACAGAAATATGTTAATGTTGGGATTCGGAAAAGATTTTGTGGAGTGTAAAAAGAGTTGTGTTTTTTGAGGGACCAGTTTTTCATGCTAACTCTGTATCGTAATAGAGATGGCCAGAAGTTGGGGAAAATCCAGGACTGGAACGCAGAATACAGGTTTGAAGTCAGAATTATTCTCTTGGAAAATCACAGTGGTAACTTGGGTGGTGTGTGGAGTTGCTGATAGAAAGGCAGGGGAGAAGGCAGCTGAGCCTTGCCAAAGGCACATGGCAGAGGCTGAAAGGACAGAAACTGACTGTCTCAGTAGCTGGGACCTGGGAGAATATACAGTGTTGGAAGCCAGGAGTCCAGGGTTCCCAAAAGGGAGGTGACTAACAGCATGGCTCACACAGAGAAAACAGACCGCAGCAGAAAGGCTACTGGGGTTGCCCGTTCGGCACCGCGTAGGTGCCAGCCAGCCAGCCACTTGCAGATTGACGGAAACTCTGAGAGGCTCCTGGAACCAAATAGGCGAAGAGGCAAGTTGGCAGAACATACCAGAGGAGGCAAGAGGAGAGGACTGGCCATGACAGCGACATCGGACACTTGTTCTTCTGACAACACCACAGAAATTTTCTAACAGGAGGGGAAGAATTTGAGGAAGTTGTCATGAGATCTGAGTCAGGGCCCGAGATGAGGACAGGAAATATTACAGAGGAAACGTCCAAGGCGATGCTGTGGCCAGTGAGGAAATGCTCTGGACGTCAAGAGCCCACAGACTGCAGGGAAGAGAAGGTGTTGGATGTGAACCAGAAAAGATCTCCATTCAGCTCTCCCCTGGGAAGGCCCAGGCAGCAGGCATGGGAGAAGGCACGGTCTGCAGGCGAGTCCTCTCGAGCCAGCTGGCTTCAGGAGCCCGAGTGATCAGGATGAAATGGATCAGGAGTCATGCTGTTAGCTGCGTGACATGACACACATCTGTAATCCCAGCACTTGGGGAGGCTGAGACTGGGCCATGGCAAGTTCAGTGAGCCCAGCCTGGGCAACGTAGGGGAAAGAGACATGGTATTTTAGCCAGGAGAGACCAGGTCTGAGAGAAGAGTGAGCCTGAATCAACTCGTGGTAAAACCAGGAAGCATAGATGTCAAGGTGACTGCAGATTAGGCACCTTTCTCCCCTGTGTTAAGTACCTCACAATTTATGGTGTGTTTTTTCATATATCATCTAACCTAATGCTTAGTAGCCCTGCAAGATTGACGGTCTCTTCTGAAGTAGGCGCCCATGTGCTCCTCCGCATCCTCTATGCGTTAGCACACAAGCCAAGGGCTTTGGGTATCGCATCCGGTGTCTCTCCTACCCCCCTCCTAGCAGCACCAGCTGATGGCAGTGGCAGGGCAGGGCAGGGCGTGGACCAGGCAGGCTCCTAGGCGCCAGAGCAGAAGGGCAAACCCAAGGCCCTGGCAGGGAGTGGGGCCAAGAAGTTCACAGCTGTGTTTGGTTTGGCCAGTGCAGGTTTTTAGGGTTGGTTTTGGCCTTTTGTTTTATTTTATTTTCATTGAATCTGAGTGCCCGGGGCAGGGCGTGTCCTCTCCAGTTTGCCGCAGGCCCCACCGTTCCTTACTAATTGTGCCCAGCCCGTCTCCTGGAGCTTTTGTGTTTGTAGCTCATCTTCAGAATTCACAGGGGGCAAAACGGCTGTTTCTGCCTCCTCTGTTCGCAGGCAACGTTGTCCACGCCATCATGTGACGCTTTCTAGACCCCATCCCTTTGGGAAAATACTCTTTAAGTTCAGTGAAGGTGGTTTAACTTTGCACACTATGTCCTGGTCTACTTTTCGTTGGTTGTTTCAGATGGAGGGTAGAATTCAAGTGAAATCTTGTTTTCCATAAATGCTTGTGGCCCTAATTCTGTGTCAGCTTTGGCCACTTGTCTTATTTGGTGTCGAATCCTTTCATATGTATTTCCTCAGCCTCAGGCAGATTCTGCTATCATGTTGGAGTTCCCTCAATGATCTTATTAGCTTCCAAGAATCCCAATGCTTTGTATTCTTATTTTTTCAGATGCAGAAAACAGTAAAGAGCAAGAGCACCTAAGAAAATAATTCCACGAGTCACAGAAACTTCAGGCTTTAGTGGGGCGCTTTTTCCCCCTAATCTATGACAGAATTTGTGAAAATGGCTCTTATTTAGGAACGTCAGATTGCACACCTGATCTCCAGCATATCAAGCAAAACTTTTTTATCAATGACATCAAACGAGTCTCATGTTCTTTACGCTTACAGAGGAAAACAGACTGATTTCTCCCTTAGCTGTCTCTCTGCTCTTCTCCAGCCTGTAGATGCTGGATGTTTTCCAGCAGCTAGGGTGCATTTTATAAGTAAATTCAGTAACTCTGGGCAGACCTCCAAAATCTGAGGTTTTGCTTAAGTTCTCTTGATTTGTTGGTTTGTTTCAACTTCTTAAAAAATCTGGCTGGGAAATTGGTACAATATATTTCAGTTATAGCAGTACAATGTAAGTAATAATATTTGACACAAAACGCTATAATCTTGAGACTTGGGTAACACAGCCAACAGAAATATGAGGATTTTTGGTTAGTACTAGGTGAAGTACCAAAGGATATTGAAATACAGTAATGACACTTCCCCACTGTATTGTAGTGGCAGATAATCTTTTAATGTATTGGGTTACAGCCACACAAGCATCTACATTGAAAAATTAAAGGCTTGCTTTCCACAGTTTTATAGCAAAACATGAGAGTCTATGGATAGGCACTATAGGTTGTTGCAAATTTTCTTTTTAAAAAATTATTTTATGTTAAAATCTTGGTAGAATATGGATCTGTAGTTTTAACATACTATTTATTACTATTTTCTTATACCTTTAAAACTCTGTTTAAATTTTAAAGAACAAAACGTCCCATTTGTTATATAATGATAGTGCTTAACTCTTAATGTGAAAGTCAGTTACTTAAAACCACAGCTAAGACTTTAGCCACCCGAGAAATTTTTACAAATGCTGTTAGGAATGTATTTTTCCCTCTACAACAAAAATGTAGATTGAAATAAACCACAAAATAAAAGCCTCCATAATTAAACTCAAGGATATTATTAACATAATAGTAGAAGATAATTAGCAAGATAATTCGTATCTTCATTTAGGATAACAGGGTTTACTTGGAAATAGTGGTCATGTCTTATTTGCAGAGTCTCAGTAACACTCAGAAACTGTGCCGAGCCATTCTAAAGTGTGCTGATGGCCAAAGGATATTATTATTTATGCCAGTTAAGGAAAAAGCAAATACAATGTGTAATTAAGAATCAAATGTAAAAGCAATTTCAAATTCAAAATGCTAATAAGACAGTCAGATGAATTTTCATTAAGTCTTCTGGTCCTAAAAATAAAAGTTCTAGGTGATCACATTTTTCAGGATAAAATCATATGCGTAACTACTTACTGAAAATAAGTATGTGAGTAGATTTTCAAAGTGAGTAGCTTCAGCGTGACCTTTGCCTAATACTTCCTCTTCCCTTCCGCTTTCTCAACACACTACCTTCCGGTGTGTCCTGGGAAGGGCTCTTGCCTTTCACCAGGGCACAGAAGCAGCTGACATACTCAAAGGCTGAATACCCAAGTATTTTCTTTCTTAGGAGGTGGAAGTGCTGGGAATACCCTGGGCAAGCTACTCTCCCCTCTCCAGCCACGAAAGTATTCTTTTTAACTCAACTTCATTTTGTTTAACTATAAAACCTAGCCACTAAATTAAAAAAAGAACATAATGCTTAGTTTTCTACCTCATAAAAGATAAAAGTGAACGTGGGTTGTTCTCTTTAAAGTTTTAAATTTTGCCAGGCGTTCAGAAATACAGTGCTGGCCCAACACATGCACAAACTGTTGTCTGCAGCAGTCCTTCCCCTCCGTTATTCGGGAAGGACACAGGACAGTGTCTCTGTGGAAGGTGCTTCCTGTTATACACCGCATCCTTCTCTCAAAGGACTAGTGTCCCACAATGTCTGATTTTGACCTGAATTATGAAGATACTGCTTTCTAGTGCTACGTCCAGCTTACCTTGTCTTTGGCTCTTCCAGTTGTCCTACAAAATCCAAAATTTTTTCTACTTTTGAGGTGTTGGCAAGTTAGGATTCATGAAACATTTTGATGACAGGCCACAGGTCATGTAGCACAGAGGCTAAGGCACAGGCCTCGAAAGTATACCTCGGTGTATCTGAGCCCTGCTCTGATGCTGACTTGTTGTGCACTTGGGCATGTGAATCTACCACTGGTCCAGGTTCCTCCTCTACAAAGTGCAATTAATATGATGCTTATGTTCTAATGTTGCTATCTAAACTGAGTTAATATATGCAAAGTAATGTTCAGCTAAGATATGGTGCTTACTGTTCTCTATGTGTGTGTAAGTGTTTGTCACCAGATAACTGCTGTATTTATTCAAAATTGCAATTAAGATTTAACATTAAGATTTAGTGCCCAACCTTATGATCAGAGCTGATGATATTCAAGGCCATTTAACTGCTAAGCTACGAAGACTGTTTCTCATCCTGGGAATTCATACGTCTCTATTCCTTACCACAGTTCCAAAGGATGGCCTCAAAAGCCAGGCTGCATTTGAAGAAATGAGGACAAATTACATCAAAGAACTAAGGAAGATGGTCACTAAGTGTCCAAATAATTCCGGGCAGAGCTGGCAGAGGTTCTACCAACTGACCAAGCTTCTAGACTCTATGCATGACGTAAGTAGAGCCCATAGTCCTCTTGGGTGAAGGACCAACGTATGTACACCCACACACACGCATGCACACACGTACGCACACACACACACACACACAAACACACATAGAGTTGACCAAATGAAACCAGAGAGCTGAGAGTTTTCAGGACTTTGGGATGAAGTGCAATAAATTATCCAGTGGGAGACAGCAAGGGTTAAGAACTGGTTAAGGAATTCTTTTCTGTGGGTAACCTTTGGAACAAACGTCACAGCACAGACGATGGCTATTTGCCCTGCACCAGGAAGGCGGATTTGCTACAGGTGGGAGATCAAGTTTCACATTTTTGCTTGCAATTTAGGAAATGTTTGGTTAATAAAAATGTTTGTTTTAACATTGCATAAATAGTGTTCATCTTCTACAACTGTTAATCTAATAACTCAATCTTTCAAAAACATTATTAGTGGTTCAGGGCCAGTGGAGTTCATCTTCATCTTTGCCAAATTGTGAATTCCGTGTTCATGCTTCTTCATAGGAGTCACCCTCCTTGTCCTGTGTAAATACAGAAAGAAGATTCTGAGCTTGTTTCTAATGTGGTCCATGGGAGAGAGGATGAGGTGTGGGCTAGCAGCTTCACCCCAGCGCTGACTGGGTATCTTGCTTTGTTTTGTGCTTGTTCCAATTCGCTAGCAGCTTTCCCAGGTACAGCTCCATGAACGTTGTACCCACTTGTGCTAAATCAGTTCCTCATATCTGTGAATCTTCCATACCTCCTTATGGAGACTTTGTTGCCCAAATCTGGCCTATATGACTTGAACAACAAATTATTTTTCAAATATTTTCTATAAAAAATGTTGGCAGGTGTAGTAACCAATATTATCATAGTGTTCCTGTTGAAATAGTGGTTCATTTTTTCAAGGTCTGTGTTAGCCAGTGGAGTGCTGTCTTTCGGTGATGCTGATGGCATTGAGGGCATAGGGTTGGTTAATGCAAGAATGTCGCTTTTCAGAGTTTCACACTGAGACCCTAATCTTGCGTATCAGTGAACTTTGCTTTCTCTGAAATTGTGAAAAAGGGCAAATTTCCCTCAAGGTAAACTCAGTGATGGCTTTCCTTATTATCAAAGCCTTGAAGAGCATGATTTTCTGGCAAGCCTTGGGAATAGGAAATAATGGTAGACAAGGCTCTGAGGAGAACAGCCAGGACTTGGAGGATATGCACAGGCACCTAGAGCCCCATCTTTCCAGGTGTGGAATGTCAAAGCCACACACCTCTTTTAGTGAGAGAGCAAAGCCACTTTCTTCCATTGATTTCTGTGAAAGGCTTTAAGGCTTTTCTGTTTTTCTTTCGGGTTTTTGTTTGTTTGTTTGTTTTGTGGTCTTGGGTTCTGAACCCAGGTCCATTATATTAAACTACATCCCTAACCTTTATTTATTTATTTGAAATGGCCTTATTATCTTGCTATATTGCCCAAGCCGGTCTTGAACTTGCAGTTCTCCTGCCTCAGCCTCGGTCTTTGCTACCATACCTGGCTGAAAGGCCTTCCTAGAAGAGACTTAAATGGAGCTTTCTGGTTATTCTTAATGAATTTTCTGATTTGAATGGGCAGGCACAAGTGCAATATCAAGTTGAACGTAACTGTTGTCACAATATGTAATAATAAATTATATGATTTCAAGCAATTTACATGTAATGAGACTGACCACAGAAGTTAAAATTTGTGTTTTCCATATGCCTTTACATGCTGGCTGTGAAGCAGCACAGCACAACCACTGAGAGATCCCAGCTGCACTCTGCTCAGACCTTGCTTGTTGGTAGTCGGCGTCAACACAGGAGCCAGTCAGTGGTTGTCTAATGTCTGCATCATAAATGATTTTCCATACAATTTTCCAGAGCAGATTAGTATCTTGATTTTTTTAAAATAGAAGTGTAGTTGACATATGATAAAGTGGCAAGACTCGAATGGCATTGTACGTTTGGGCAGATCTGCATACCTGTGAAATCGTCAGCATCGCCAAGACAGCAGCTATACCTGTCACCCCAGAAGTTTCCACCTAAGTTCCTGCTATTTCCTGCTCCCCAGTTACGTCCTACATTGCTTTCTAACAGTATCAGTGATTTGTCTTTTGTAGCGTTATTATGTAAAAGTGGTTTTTGTTTTGTTTTTGTCTAGCTTCCTTCACTGAGTATAAGAGGGCTGAGAGCCATCCATGCTATTACATAGATCAGCAGTTTGGGGTGATGGGTAGCTTGGTTTCCTAGGATTTTTTTTTCCTGAGGAGTAGCCCACTGTATGATCCTTCTCCAATTCCTTTGTGTACTCACCTATTCATAGACATGAGAGTTGTTACCAACTCAGGATGATTACAAATAAATCTCTGCTAAACATTTATTGATGAATCATAGTGTAGACACAGACTTTCTCTTTCTTGGGGGAATACCCGGTAATAGAATGTCTGCTATATGGTAGATAAGTTTTCATCTTTTAAGAACAAATGTTTTCCAAGGCAGGTGTAGAATGTTGTATTCCTATGAGTATTTGAGAGTTCAGATTGGCTCATGCCTTAGCTAACCGTGGCAAGGTTAATGGTTTTGGTCTTAGTACTTCTGATAGCTTGAGTGCTGGCATCTCACGGTAGCGGCTAATCTGCTCTTCCTTTCTGATGATTTGCCATCTGTATGTCTTTTTTGGTGGCTTGTCTGTTGAATTCTTACTCGTTCTTTTTTATTTTCCCCATTTATATGTGTGTGTATATATATAGATAGATAGATTTATAGATATATAGATATAGATATAGATATGCAATACATAATCTTTACAATGTACTTGAGTATTTTCTGCACATATATATCATATCAGTTGTACAATCCCTTCCCATTTTTGGCCCTCCCACATTCTCCCCATGCCCCCTGACTCCACTATCACATTCATTTGATTGTATAGAATGCCTGTACTCTGGGTTTCCCAAATCAGAGAAACCATGTGATATTTAACATATTTAATCTTTTGCATCTGACTCACTTCACCACTCAAATCACCACTCTTTAGCCCAGCTTCCTACCCCTAGAATGGGCTGCAGTGGTCACATCTTGATACCTCTTCTCTGGGTCCAGCAGAGCCCTTTATTGGGACAGTTTGTCAAAAGTTCTTTTTTTTAGCCCACATAAGAAAAGAACTATAATAATGAAATTTATAAGGCTATGAAATGTGAGAAAGAAAAAGAGAGAAGTTAAATTTCAAATTCTTTAGCTAAGTACTGAAAGGTAAATGTTTGCACATTCAAAAGACATTCAGCTTATCATTACATCAGTCAGTTTTCTTAGAATAAACTTACATCAAAGACCAGATAAGTGAATCACTACATTGAATAAACCTACGTCTATATCACAAGAATAAATTACACATAAGCAGTAGATATATGGCATACTTAGTTATTTCAGGATTTTTAAACTATCATATAAATTATTTACTCACATTTACTAATCACTAACATTTTCCCAGATGTAGTTTATCATTTTGTCCACCTATCCATCCATCAATTCATACATTCATATTTTTAAAGATTTTATACCAATTCTTCTTGTTGAATATAAACATGTTTTTCAAACTTATATACCATTAAAAATCATAATTATGGGGGAAATTTCACAGATTTTATGAGAAAGCTGGTACTGGTTTAGTAGGATATCAATCAAATGATTCAAATACCAGTCCCATTTTTTTTGTTAAACTTCCTTTCTCGATGTTTTCTTTCTTCCATGTTCTTTGGTGCTGCATGTCTCTCTATCTCTCTTAAAGATTCCTTCAAGTATTTTCTGCAATAATGGGCTAGTGGTCACAGTTTTGTTTCAGGGATTCTTGGTCACAAAAATTTTTTACTTCTCCTTCAATTTTCAGGGATAAGTTTGCTGGATACGACAACCTGGGTTGACACTTGCTGTTGTTTAAAGCTTGAGAGATCTTGCTCCGTGCTGTCCTGGCTTTTAAAGTTTGCGTTGAGAAATCTTTGGTAATTCGAATAGGTTTGCCTTGGTAGACTAATGTCTGTTTCACTCCTGCTGCTTTTAATATTGTCTCTTTATGTTGTACTTCTGAGGTTTTGATTATGATGTGTCATGGCGAGCCTCATTACTGGTTGTGGTTACTTGTTGTACCTGAATATTAATTTATTTTCCTAGATTTAGGAAACTTTCTTGTATGATTCAGTGAATAAATTCTTTATACCAGTTTCAGTGCTATCTTCTGCTCTTTCTCACACACACATAATTCTGAGATCGGTTCTCGTTGAATCACCCATCAGCTGTTGTATCCAGCTACCTTTCTCATTTCTAATTTTGGAGTCGTGCCTATAACATTTGTTTCTTCAGCCTTGTCTTCAAAGTCTGAAATTGTGTCCTCCCGATATTTGAGTTGACTTCCCCTGCTTTCAAAGGTATTTTTCATATCCTGAATTTCAGCTAGATTTCTTTTCAGAATTTCTACTTCTCTATCAAAATGTTTCTTCATATCTTACACTTCCTTATTTACCTCAGCCAACTTTTTATTTGTGGTTTCTATATGCTTAGTAAACTTTGTCTTCATTAGGACCGCTATTTGTTTAGTAAGTTCCTCTTTTAAGTCCACTGATTATTGCTTGCATTTCTTTGAAGATATCTTGTTTGAACTGGATGTTCAACTCATTTCTTTGCTTTTGACTTCCTACCCTATGAATTCCATTATTTCAGAGCCCATGACATCAATTTCTGGGGTCTCAGGCATTTCTGTGGGTGTTTTTGTTGCTGTGTCTTCTTCTTGTGTTTCTGGTATTGAGGAACTTCCATTTAAAGGTCTAGCCAAGAGGTTTCTTTGAATGGCTGTAAGGGTGCGGGAGCGGGGAAACTAAAATTCCTCTGAATTCCGTGCTGAGAATAGGAGGTGAGGGAGGATCTAACACTCCAGTGGCTCTGAGGTGTCTCATTCACCCGCAGGCCCCTCAGCAAAGCTCTCCTGCCTGTCCTGGCTTCCCTTCCCTGCAGATGGAGCTCTCTACCCTCAGAGGTGCTCCCAGTGCACCTGAGCCATTCTGGGGGTCAGTGTCCTTTTTCTCCTCTCTACAACTGTCTCATGCCAGTTTTTTCCTAGGCACTGTTTGAGTGACCCCAAAATCTCTCCTGTGCTCTTCTGAGGTTTCTTTTAGTCTAATCATTGTAGTCTTAGGCTCATTTTTGAAAATGGCTCCTGCTTACGTCACTGCCTGTATGGCTGCCAAGAATTGCTTCTGATCTAGGCTCCAGGAAGACTTTTCTCAGTGAAGCTCTTTTTTGGAGGCTGGGGCTACAATTGGACACTTGTGGATTGCTGTGAGTTCCTGCTTCTCCTGGATTCATACTTCATTGGGTTTGAGGTTCTGGGAAAACTTTCCTCAGTCTGTGGATAATAGAGGCTCACAGCCATTCTCAGTCGGCCTGGGTCTGCTTCTACCTCCACTTCTTACGCATTTGGGAGATTTCTGGACTTTCTATGGTCTCCTTTCAATTACTGGGGTACCCCTCCCTGTCCTGGCTACACTGAACAGGCAGTTTCTGACTATATTCTCAACTTTTTAAGTGATTCCATGAGAAGACATTGTGTAGCTCTGTTACTCGGTCACCATCTTAGGTTAATTCTCTATCTCATTCTTAAAAACTGTATTTTTTTTCTGATGAGTTTTGAGAATTCTATAAGTACTCTTTATACAGATACTCTTTCAGGTATACAATTTGCCAATATTTTTTCCCAATCTGCGGCTATTCCTTTCATCCTATTAATGCCTTTTGAAGAACAGGCTTTATTTTACAAATGCCTGAGATAATCAACTTATACAGAGAAAAGATTTTCTGTGGCTCACAGTTTTAGAAGCTTTCTTCTGTGTTCAGTCAGCCCTGTTGCTTCTGGGCCTGTGGCAAGGTAGCACATTTTGGTGGGAAGTGTGTGACCGATTGAAACAGCTCACTTTGGTGAGCTAGGTAACAAAAAGAGAAAGAAGAAGAAACTGGGGTCCCACGATCCCTTCCCAGTATATATCCCCAGTGACCTGAAGAAACTCCACCGACCCCACACACGTGTCTCAAAGCCTGGTTCTTACTTGTACCACAGAGACCAGACCTCAGAATGTGGACCTTGGGGGATTCAGGATCCCCGCTACAGCAATACAGTCCAGTTGTTATTGTTTCCTGTTGATCATGTATTTAGTGCTGTCTCCAAGAAGTCCTTTCAGAAGCCAACAACGCTTCTCTCCTGTGCTTTCTTCATTGCTACTGCACTTCATTGATATCCATTGTCTTAGCAACAACTTTTCATGGTATTTATTTCCTGAGCATTTTTTGGTGGTTTCAAACAGGAGGGGAAATTGAGTTCATCTTATGAATGGGAGGAAAACATACTTTTGGAGTCATCTTAATTCTAAAATTTTTATTGTAAGGTGAGTGTAGGAGTTCACACCTTTGATCCCAGCAATCACAAGACTGAGGAAGGAGAATTGCTGTGAGTTCAAGGCCAACCTAGGCTACACAGGGACTCCAGGACCAGCTTAGACTATAGAGTAAGACTCTGTCTCAAAAAAAAAAAAAAAAAAAAAGTCTTGAAAGTATCAAATGTTTGATCTTTTTTGGCCCATTTTATTGATATGTATAGGTGCCAGATTTAAAGTTTACATTGATGTTGAGCATTTTGTGCACATACATACCTTGTCAAGGTAACAAGGCCTTCTCCTCTTGCCTTTCAACCCTATCCCTACTCCCTCCCACCCTGTTCCCTTTATTTTTCACTTTAAGTTCCATGAGATAATTGTGATCTGGGTTTCTCATATCAGAGAGACCATTCAATATTTCATCTTCTTTTTCTGACTCATTTCACTAAGCGTGATGGTCTCAAGTTTCCTCCAATTGCTTACAAAAGCCTCCAAGCTGTTGGACTTTATAGATGCATAGTATTCCATTGTGTATAAACACCACAGTTTGTGTATCCATTGGTCTGTTGATGGGTATTTTGGTGTCTTCCATATTTTAGCTATTGTTGGTTGTGCTGCAATGAACATGCGTATACATGTATCTCTGTTATGTGTTGTTTTTAACTCTTTTGGGAATATTTCCAGAAGAGGTATCACTGGATCAAAGGGGATATTTATTTCCAATCTTTTGAGAAACCTCCATTCTGCTTTCCATAGTGGTTGTACCAATTTACATTCCCACCAGCAGTGCAGGAGGGATTCTTTCTCCACACAGCCTCACCAGCACTGACTGCTGTTTGACTTGTTGATATAGGCCATTCTCTCTGGAGTGAGATGGTATCTTAGCAATGTTTTGATTTGCATTTCTCTTATGGCTAGAGATGTTGAACATCTTTTCACGTATCTATTGGCCATTTTAACTTCTTCATGAGTGAACTGCCTCTTCATTTCCTTTGCCCACTTTTCAATAGGATTGTTTATTTTGGTAGGTTTACTTTCATTCAGTTCTGTGTATATTCTGGTTATGAGCCCCCTAACTGAGGTGTTGGTGGTGAATATTTTTTCTCAGTCTGTTGGTTCTTCTTTTACAGTGTTGATAGTTTCCTTTGCTGTGCAGAAGCTTTTTAATTTGACAAAATCCCATTTGTTAATAATGGGGGTAATTTCTTTTGCTTTTGGTGTCTTATTAAGAAAATCTTACCCCTATATGTCTTTTAGATATTTGCCTAATTTGTCTTCTAGAAGGTTCAGTGTTTCACTTTTAATGCCTAGGTCTTTGATCCACTTTAATTTGATTTTGGTGCATGGTGACACGTGTGAGACTAGATTCATTCTTCTGCATGTGGATGTCCAGTTTTCCCAGCACCATTTGTTGAACAGGCTGTCCT
Source organism: Ctenodactylus gundi (assembly GCA_004027205.1). Taxonomy (NCBI): domain Eukaryota; kingdom Metazoa; phylum Chordata; class Mammalia; order Rodentia; family Ctenodactylidae; genus Ctenodactylus; species Ctenodactylus gundi. The sequence goes on from PVKB01002371.1 coordinate 18,142, forward strand.
TTTTCCAGTGTATGCATTTGGTTGCTTTGTTGAAGATTAAGTAATTGAGGGTATTTAGGTCTTTCTCTGCATCTTCAATTCTGCTCCACTGGTCTATCTGTCTGTTTTTGTGCCAGTACCAAATTGTTTTTATGACTATTGCTTTGTAGTACAGCGTGATGTCTGGTATTGTAATGCCTCCTTCCTTGGTCTTGTTACTCAGGATTACTTTGGCTATTCTTGGTCTCTTTTGGTTCTGTGTGAATTTAAGTATTATTGTTTTAAGTTTGATCTTCAAGGAGGTCTAACTGAAGTATCTTTTGACTACTCTGTTTATATTCCTATTTCAGACAGAACATTGCAAAACACCTGGTAAGTCTAGAGGGCCCATCTGTGCACTCACATTTCACTCAACCCTGAGACTGCCCACAGCTTTCCCATTAGAGGAAGTTAGTGAATCCGCATTTGAAGAATTTTCTTCAAAAGATAAAGGAGCTCTGCCACGTGCTGACTCTGTACTCAGAGCCCAGTTATGGGCACATTGCAGAGAACATACATGAATTTCTAAGGATGACACCAATAAAAGCCACCTGAATGTAGATCACAGTTCTTTTTTGCAGTACTGGGGTTAAACTCAGGGCCTTCCACTTCACTTCACTTCACTTCACTTCACTTCACTTCACTTCACTTTCTTCTTTCTTTCTTTCTTTCTTTCTTTCTTTCTTTCTTTCTTTCTTTCTCTCTGTCTTTATTTTGAGACAGTCTTGCTAAGCAACTCTGTTGTCCACACTGGGCTCAAATTTGCCATCCTCCTGCTTCGGCCTCCCAAAGTACTGAAATTACAGGGTTGTACCACCCTCCCCCACCACCCCCCCTTACCCTGCAGCTGTAGATCACAGGTTTTTAAAATGTGTGCATAGAATGCAAGCTCCAGGACACACACATACACAGCTCTCAGGACACACATGGTGCACACGTGTTGGCACTGCAGTGCTGAGGTAGGTAATGGAATATTCTCTGAAAGTACAAGTTGACAGCTCAGTTTCTGAATCAGTTAACAGCTTTAATATATCATCAGCCCTCTGAGCATCAATCTTCCCCTAAAAAAGACTTCAAAGAAAGCAGCTGTGGTGGAACTTCTAGGAGGAAATGGATGTTTGTGTTGTCGGTATTTGGGTGTTGTTTGTAAAATATACAGATTATTTATTCTACTAGAGAGAATCATTTTTAGCTATCACTAGGAGTGGTAATTAGCTTCCTATGGGTGTGAGAGGCACAAGTCTTATGAATGTATTATAAACTTCTATTTGTTCACACAGATTAAAGACTTACGGTCAGTATATAGAACAGAACTAAAGATGATATTAACAGTATCTCTTTAGGCAAATATTGTCCTTCCTCTATTAAATAGCATGCAGTTTTAACTTGTTTTCATATACACACTTGGCAGAATGTGCTTCATGCCTAGCAATAGGGACCGTTGCCACGGAGGATACAAAATAAGCTGACAACCCAGCCCTCAGCTCACAAAGAGTACCGGAGCGCTGTGTGTGGTGGAAAGTAAGCGAGGGCTGAAGTTGGTCTCCCGGGGCCGGGGGACCCTTCAGAACAGGTGCATGCTGACACACCACTCCTTGGTGGGTGCACCCCAACCGTGCTGCAGGTCCAAGGGTCAGGCGTGAGCAGGTGCCTGTCCGGAGGGACCTCGCTGGTCTGGTAGGGGAGATGGTCCTTTCCCTTGGTAAATGTTTGCGTGTCTAAAAGTGCAAGACTGTGTGTGAGAAGGACGAGTCCAAGAGGCAAGGCAGCCGGGTCCCAGCGCCGGGAGGTCACAGGGCAGCAGGCTGAGCCGGGGAGGGGGTCTGTGCACCGGGAGCAGCAGGCTCGTTCAGGTTCTTCCTAAGATGGTATCGTGGAGGAGGTGGCGAAGCCAGCTGTGCTTGGCAGAGATGGAGGAGATCCACGGGAGTGTCGGAACGCCCTTTCCAACGTTCCTAGGTGGATGGTGGCAGCAGAGCCCCAGACCCGCTGTGCAGCTCCCGGCGCAGCACGCGAGACGGAGCGCTTGGGGCCCACAGCAGCTGCTTGTTTGCACGCTGGGCTGTGGTGTCAGGGACAGGAAACCAGCACAGGGGTGTCAGAAGCAGCTGCACTGTGCTCAGCTCCCCAGGCATTTCTTCCCGCACCTTCTGGAGCGCTCCTGAGTGAGCCCAGTGTGCCTCTCCAAGGCCTCCCCAGGCTCTCCCTCCCCGCACCTTCTGGAACGCTCCCCTGGAGTTCACTTAGTTCTGTATTCAGATGTCCTGTGTGCTTGTTCCTAAACAAAACTTCCGCCTGCACCGCGGGAGCAGCCTTGGGGCTGGGGGATTTTGTTCTGGGAATGATCATGAAACCCAGGACTCTGCACGGAGCACTGGGCTGTCACTCAGATGCTCCTTGCTTTCTGCATGGCGGAAGACTCTGAGGATCCCCTGGCTCCGTGGCTTTTGTCTGAAGTTCCAGAGGGCCCACTGCACAGCCGGGTGGCCCTGCGGTCCCCAGGCCCAAAAGGCCAGGGCTCTCTCTCCAGGGCAGTGGTGGGAGGAACGACCTCTGGTGGCCACAGGCCATACCACCAGTGCACACTGGGGAGACTTCGCTCTTTCGGTGGAAAGGGTGCTAAGTTTCAGTGACACAATCCCCAGCAAAAGAGCCACTGCTGTGAGCACCCGAGAAGAATAACACATTATTTTGAGATTCTCATTGCTCATTTAATTAGTGGGTGCTTCTGTATCCCGGCTGTCGTACTGGTAATTTCCATCATGATCCTGTCATAGTGGTTTTGAGATAGACACAGATCTATTTGAAGCATTTCTTTTTGTTTGTTTGTTGGTTTGTTTTAAATTTATTGTTACTCTTTTTTCCCCATTTTATTGATATGTATACGTGCAAAATTTGAGGTTTACAATGGAGTTGAGCCTTTTATGCACCATACGTATCTTGTCAAGGTGACAAGGGCTTTCCCACTCTCCTTTTGTCTCTCCCCCTACCCTACACTCCCTCCCTCCTCCCCTACCCGCCCCCCCTGTTTCACTTTGTCTTTTGTCTTAAGTTCCATAGGAGTTGTGTTCTGGGACTCTCATATCAGAGAGACCATCCGATGTTTCACCTTCTGCTTCTGACTCACTTCACTAAGCATGATGTTCTCAAGTTTCTTCCATTTGTCTGTAAAAGCCTCCACGCTGTTGGACTTTATAGATGCGTAGTATTCCATTGTGTATAAATACCACAGTTTGTGTATCCACTGGTCTGTTGATGGGTATTTTGGTGACTTCCATATTTTAGCTATTGTTAGTTGCAGCACGAGTAACAATAGCTAACATATTTCAAGCATTTCTTACGCATCCAAAGGTGCAAGCGAGGAGTCTGACTCGTCCTGCCCCTGATCTGGGCAGCCCACTTACTTTCTCGCTGGATTTGCTTAGTCTTTCTGGTCCTTTTCTCTGTCCACCACAGAGCTGGGCCCGCCGAGGAAGAGCAGTGCCTGCAACGCTGCATCCTTTCCCCTCAGTCAATGTGGACACTTCTTATGTATGAGGGTTTACATACTTACCTATTGAGTTCAGTTTCTTCAGCTGTAAAAATGGGCAAAACATGCATTTTATGAGGGGAAGGAAAAGGAAATGAAGTCTCAAGGCATTTGCCACAGAACACACACTGAACAAGTGCTCTTTCTGTTACCTTCTGTTGAAATTGATTCTGTGTTTATAAGCAAGTCCCCATGCTGGAATACCATTACATGTGTGTACATATGTGAGAAAAATGTTCAAAGCTGCATTTGCTCTCCCTGAGCTAAGCAACTGCTTCATGTCATTGTTGGCAGTATTCTACTGCCTCCTCCTTTAACAAGACCATGACTAAGTAAGATTCTAAGCAAAGGAAGAGTTACAGATTCCCCAGTCAGCTAAGGGAGCGAGGCCATATCACCTCCCAAGGGCTCAGGGAAGTGGGGAAGATGCAGATCCCACCAAGAACCACTCTTTTGGAAGGGGAAAAAAAAACAGGAAAAGATTCTAAGTCCAGTATGTAGTTGACAGGGAAAATCTTACTGTCTGTGGGTGAATCCAGTGGAATAATTACTCATAGTTCAATATTATCTCTTTTGAATTTCCTTTCTAAGGTAAGGGATGACATTCACTGTTCCAGATTTCTGATATGGAGGGTGTAGTACAGTTCAACATGCACTGTGTGAGAATTATGCCCACAGATGATTATTTTTGTTTAAGACATCTTGTGTGTAGAACTGAAAAGATGTCATGAATATATTTAAAAATAAAAGTGGGGTACAGTGGGAATAATAGGCCAGAAGGATCCATTATTTATGTGTTATAAATTTAAGTGGATGATTTGCACACGGTGTAGGAAGCTGTGGGGGTTCCATGGCTTGGCTTGTTACATGCTGGTGACGGGAGCCTTCTGCAGCGCAGCTGGGGCATACAGCTCCCCGTGGAGATGGGAAGGTGTCCGACCTGCCATTCCTACTGTGTTCACCACATTAGTGGTTTATGAGTGTCATTAACCAGTGGCCTTGATTTAATCTGTCTTGAGCTCTGCTAGAGTTTGTAATTTAGTCATATTGTGATAGTCAAGAACTAAATGACTGCTGTCCCTAAACCTGTTGGAAAGAGGCTTTCCAATGACTAGTAACTATGAAACTACATAAGATAATTTTCAATACCACTTTTATACTCTGTGAAAGGAACTATCCCTAACACCCACTCTTAGCAGCCTCCAAGGGCACATGCAAGAAAGGCTACTGCAGGGCTCTGCTTCTGTGAGTTGGAGTTATGCCTCTGGATCCACGAGCCACTGGCAGGGAAGCTCACATAAGTAGACTCCACCACCCCAGGCTCTGCCCTGGTCGTCAGGATACAGTAGCAACAAGAGACACTCGGACCCTCTCTCACCAAGCTTGCCATCTGATGGGGAACATGGGCTGAAATTAAACCACAGTTGAACAGGGATAGGATGTGAACTAGGAGGATCCCAGTGGAGTCAGGCCTGGGGAGCGTGACTGCCAAGCTGGTATCCGAAGGCCAGGTTGCCACAGAGGGAAGCTACTCTAAGCCAAGAGTTAACACCCCAACAGACAGCAAATCATGGTGTTCTGTGAATTCCATTGAATCCAGAATAACGAGAGGAAAGATAGAGGAGGGAATTGCTGAAGTGATCCAGAAACCAAGTCAGGGAAGCTGTGAAGAGATTTTAACCACGTCTAGAAAATCTAGAAGTGCCTCTTTCCAACACGGTCATTGCTGCTACGTGGGGTAGTTTACATTTAAGTTAGTTAAGATTGAGTTTAAAATTGTGTCTCACAAGCATACCAGCCACATGCCTGATGCCCGAAAGACACTCGTGGTCACTTGTACCATGTTTTGCAGCACAGAGTTGTGCTGGGTCGTGCAGTGGTGAGAACCCATCCGCCAAGGGCAAGAGGGGGCAAAAAGGCCCATTAGAAAGTTTAGGTTGGGGAAGGGATGATTCCTGGATGCACACAGGACGCGAAGGTTAAGAGAGGGGGGAGCAGGTCAAAGAGATCGCAGGACTTGGAAGTAGCATCTGTCCTCAGTAAAGAGTGCACGGTGAGGAAATCTGTGGTAGGAGGTGACTGGTTATTTTGGGTGGATGGGATGTGAGCTGTCTCTAGGACATCCCAGGTGACCACTGAATTCTGTGGATGAAGATCAGGAAGCCAGCTGGCTGGTGCAGACCCCAGAGGTGGCGCCTCAGGGTCATCCTTGCACCCTAGGGTGGATGGGGCTGTCTGTGAGGAGCAAAAAGTGGGCCCAGAACTGAACCCACAGGAAGAGCTATGGCTAAAAAGGACCCAGAAGGAAAAGTGCTTCCAAGAGTCAGGGTGGAGCTGTTGCGGAAGTAGGAAAAGGGGGCAGAGAGAGAGACTTCAGAGAAAAGCTGAGGAGTGTCAGACCCACGGAGCCATGGTAGGAGCTGCAAAGGACAGTAGGCACCATCCGAAACCCTGCTCAGTAGCCATAGCAACAAGAAGGCGGCTGTGAAGAACAGCAGGTTGGGTCTACTTGTGTGCGAGCTCACGGGTTGCCAGTGACTACCACAAGCCACAAAGCAAACACAAGCAGCAGTGAATTTTTTTTAATGTTAAGTGGTGACCAATAAAGCATCTTTAAAATTACCTTAATAATCAGGAAAAGAACGATGAGTCTTTCCGCAGCATGTGGGGATGCATGTAAGTGAGCATTTGGGATGTGTCCAGAGAACACATGAAGATTTTGAGTTCATTCTTTGAAGTATGGCAAAGAAATCAGGGTAATTAGCAAACCTGTCTTTGCAAATAACCCCAAACAAATTCGATTCTAGACCTAGGCCCAACTCTGAATTAGTGAAAGCATCATTGTGTACCATGTGCTTGTCCGTGTGTGCGTGTGTGTGTGTGTGTGTGTGTGCATGCATGCATGTGTGCATGTATCACCCACACCTGCACACCTGAAGAGCTTGTCACCGAGGCAGTTGGGACACTTCAGGGCAGATCTTAGCTCTGAGTGGTGGTTTCCTGTTCTTCACTTGCCACTGTCACAGGACACCGTGATAATGACACCTCATTTCCACCTGCAGCCTCTGAATCTTAATCTCTTTCCATCTTCCAGCTTGGTCATGATTTGCTGGAGGCCCACATAAAATCTGGGTCAAATTCTTACTTCTCTGGAAAAGGTTAATTTACAACACTGAAACCTGTCCAGTGGCTACTTTTTAAATTAAGACAATGCTTACTAACTGTTGGTCTGCAGCCAGGCAACATCCTAAGATGAGATTTTACCACATTTTGCAGAAAGGAGTGGAAAAAAAAACATCTTAGCAATATAGGAAATCTGCCCTTATCATTATTTTATTTTAAATTATGGTAAAATACAGTCACAAAATTTGCCATCTTGTTTTTATGTATACATAGTTCAGTAATGTTAAGTACAGTCACCTTAGCCACTCTCCACAACTCTTCATCTTGCGGTACTAAAACCCTGTGTCTGTTACACCAAGCTCCCCCACCCCTACCCACCCCGCTGCTGGCGGCTTCTACTCTACTCCCATCTCTATGAGTCTGACTCCTCGAGGTATCTCATAGAAACGGAATCTTGCAGTGTTCGTCTTGTATGTCTGGCTTATTTCCGTGAGCATAATATCCACCCAGATTGCAACATGTATTGGAATTTCCTTTTTAAGACTAAATAATACTTCTTGGTCTCTATATATCATGGTCTGTTTTTTGTGCTCATCTGCCAAGGGACACCTGGGTCGCTTCCTCTTGGCTGTTGTGAATAATGCTGCTATGAGCATGTGTGTAAAGTATGTCTGAGAGACTTCTCAGTTCTTTAGGGTGTATCCCCAGAAATGCAGTGGCTGGGACTTAGGGTAGCTGTACGCCTCAGTTTTTGAGAAACCACAAGCCGTACACCACATTACATCACCACCAGCCAGGTATGTGGCCTCGGGTTTCTTCACATGCTCACACACAATCGCTCTTCTCTTCTGCTTCCCTCTCCCCTCTTCCCTCTCCCCTCCCTACTCCTCTGCCTCCTCCCTCCTCCTTCCTTCCTTTCTCTCTACTGTGTCCATCCCAATGATGGCCAAGGTAGAATCTCTCTGTAGGTATGATCTGCATCTCCCTGTGGATCCCTGGCGTTGACCATTTTTTAACACATTTATTGGGCATTTGTATATGTTCTTTGGAAAAATGTCTGTTAAGGTCTGTGGCCCAGTGTTGATTAGTCTTTTGGTTTTTTTTTTTTTTAATTACTGAACTGTATAAGCTTTTATTTGGTCTCATTTAAGTTCCTTATCAAATATATGAGTTGTAAATATTGTCCTATTCCATGTATTTGCTTGATTTGGTTTTGGTGTCAAAAGTCTTCTCTTAGGACGTACAGTGAAAACACACAATATTTTGCTTCTTTTAATCTTTAACCAGCAAAACTAAAAGGTGTGCTTATTTGAAGAGAAGAGAGAGTGTGCATTTTCTCTTGACTACCACTTTTGCTTCATTAGCCATTAACATTAAATAAAGGCCACAATCCACAGGACACGTGCCAATGTTGATGTCTCCAAGTGACAGCTGATGAGCCCATAACTTCCTATAGGAATGCTGGGGAGAAGAAAGGTCTTGCTTTTCGGGGAGGAAATTGAGCATTCCATTCACACCTGACATGTGAGATTCAGGCTGGCATAAACTTAGCTTTCTGGGGGAAAATTTTTTTTCAGGTTGAAAGAAGCACTAAGGGTCATGCTTCTAGAGGATCACATCTAAATCAAACCTGACACAAAGGAATTTCTTCCTAATCTGAAATATCTAGGGGAGATTTTGGAAAACTCTCTCATTGTTTAACACCTGTGTCAATAAATCCCCCTTCTTATGCAGCCCAAATCCCTCTTCTTATAATATAATAATAACAGTGTAACACCCAGGCTATAGTTAGTGTCTTTCTTCCTAAATCTTGTCATTAAATCCTTCTAATGTCCCCATAAGGTGAGGAAGAGTAAATATTACTATTTAAACTTAATCATCCCGTCTTAATTCCTTTCTCTGTAAAAAGAGAATAATGGTACTATTTACTCAAGTCTTCTTTTACCCACGTTTATGGAGAACAGAATGAAAACTTGGTGATTGGTCCTTCCCTTAGACATTAGGCAGACACAGAAAGCAGAGGTGCAGGAGGAAGAGTAGCGCCTGAGAGGAACGTCACCTGTGGGTGGCAGGACGAGCTCTGCATCTGGTTTGCTCCATTGCCCTGGTACATTAGGTGCCACCAGACTTATCCATACAGGGGACATTCTCAAGGCCAGCGTCACAGCATGTGGCCTGCACAGACCCACAGGACCCTACGTACTCTTGCCGTGATGTGTGGCTGCCACCACCTTGAAATTCTCCATATTGCACTGGGCCCCGTGAGTTATGCAACCTATCCTGGACATGCTGCACTGGGGACAGGAGCACTGAGCTGGTGCTGACTACAGGAGATGGGAGCCTGGACAGCATGGTGTAGAGCAGTGTGTCCTGGGAAGGGGATGGCGAGGCTGCAGGAGCCAGAAAGCACAGGTGTAGGTGGCCGGGAGGGATGTTCTCATCAGTGTTGTCTAACACTATGGGAAATCAAGTGAATGATACATCGAAGGGCAGGAAGATGTCAGTTGGCCACTGAAGTTGATCAAGGTCATGGCTAAAGGAAGAGCTGAGGTACATGCAGCCATTTTTTATCACGTCACATTCTACATTTGCAAGTTCACCTAAAATTTATTCGTAACACTAAGATCAATGCTTGGAGACTTTTCCAGTGACTCCCAGGTAGTCGCAGAATAGTGGGAATGTGTGCCACCCCACGCACCCGTCCATGGGTGACTCTGGCATCTTGTTTCTCTTCTCATGCTCTAAGTAAGCATCCATCTTCAGGTCTATTTCCAGCCATCTTGTTTTCCATTTGAGGGTGTTGCTGATGACTCCTAAGCACAGGAAGGCTGTGATGTGGAGAAAATGTGTATTTGGAAACCTTTGTTCAGGCATGAGTTCCAGTGCTGTATGCCATAGGTTCAGTGTTAATGAATCAGCAATATATGTCAAATAAAATGTCTTTAAAGAGATACATATACACCAAGGTTATGTATTTGTTATCTGATGCAAACACTGAACATCAGCTTGTAGAAACTGCATCCCATATTGCCCCAGGAGCAGTCCCTCCGATTGACTCAGTGTCCGCAGTGACTGTAAGACGTAACTACTGCAAATATTGAGTCTCAGCTATGAATGTATGTAACCTGCAAGGAACATGGGCTCAGAGGGAAAGGCCTCCTGCAGGAGCTGCCAGCAATGACAGACAGTCGGGAGGGCTTTCAATTTGAGTAACACATTCTGGAACCTTCAAGGTGAATGGTGTCTTGCAGTGTCTACCTCAGTTCTCCTAGGTGCAAGGAGCTTTTGCTAAAGCACTTCTTAAGGGATAGGTGAGTCCACATAATTATTAGAAAGCCATATGCAGAGTCCACCATATTGCTTAATTTGAAGATCATTTCCCCTTCACACTTAATATTTCACAGAAGAGATTCTCTATAATTTAACAGATAAAACCTATTCTCCCAAGAGCTGCTATTAAATCTCGATGGTTTCTTCCATTCCAAGGGTCAGCCAGCTTTTTTGGTAATGGGCCAGACAGTAAGTATTTTAGGTCCTGTAGGCCACGTGGCCTGCCGTACAACTACTCAGATATACCGTGACAGCAGTAAAGCAGTAAGGGAAATGAAGGTCCATGGCCAATTCTAGTTAAAGTATTTCACATAATTTTAACAAGTCAGTATTCTGTTGACTTTTTCAACTTTCTCAAAGTATATAAAACCATACAAACACAGAAACTTAGAGAACCGTGAGGCCACCATTGGCTTTGGCTCCACAGGTCATTACCTCTGGTTTTGTGGCATCATTATAGAAAGAAAGAAATAGAATAGGCCACCTGGTCTCAAATGTTCTTGCGTAAGGCTGCCCCTGGCCGTTGATGCATGCTCCTATTGTTTTAGGTCCCTTTTTGTTTCCTAAGAGACAGAAATAAGACTGACCTCTTTAATCTAGATTTAATCTAATATTAAAGTTGATCGCATATCAAAATAAGTTGGTTTAGATTTTTGGTTTGCACAGTGTAGTGTACATTTGCAAAAAGAAAAAGATCTAGGAAATATCGAAAACAAAATTGGGAAAAGTTCATACTTCTATATACAGTAACATGCCAATGCGTTTCAGACACAACCCTTTCATTAGATCCCCTTTGTGCGGCAATGTTCTAATTATCCCTTTATCTTTAAGCTCTGCTTTCTTCTTTTCCATTGTGTCATTTTTCTTTGTGTTTCTCACATGTACAATAGGCCTTATTCACAAGAAGGCGGAGCTGTGGTCTGGAATGAGGCTTGTAATACAAGGAAACTTAAACAGGGTGGAAATTAAATAAATTTAAGTACCAAAAAAAAAAAAAAATTAGGAGGAAAATGAGCCCATCTTGCTTAGCACAGCATCCAAACGACATGTTTAGGGAATTTCAGTATTCATCACTGACCAGAGATGAGTGATTGCCATTGAATTCATTATAAACATGGTAACGAAGAACAAGTTAAAATATGTAGCAGTCAGTTGTTGAAGGATGGAATCAGGGCAGAGCTTACGGAAGTGCCTGAGTTCTTCCCAAGTCATGGGACAGCAGCTACTTTCCCATCCCAGCAGTCCACTCAACTCCTGCTCAGACCCAAACTGCTGGGCCAGACTGGCACGGCCTCTATGCCGGGACCAGCCCCAGCAGGCCACACAGAATGGCCTGCCCCGTGCACTCTGCCAGGCAGCTGGGCCTCTCAGGCAGCCCTGTTGCAGGTGTCCACACAGTAGCCTGGCACTCTAACTTTGGCCACTCTCAGGAGGGTCCTCTCCCCTGAAATCTGTAAGCAGAGCTCACAGCATCCTCCAGGATGCCCCAGAACACCACCCCCCTCCTCACGCCTACCACAGAATGCACCTGAATCCAGATACCACTGCCTATTGAGTGCTGGATGCTGGCTCTGGGCAGTGGAATGCAAGCTCTGAAAATGAGGTCAACAAAAGGTTCCCCCCTCCCCACCCCAAGGTGGCAGCTTTGCTATAAGCAAGTGATCTCCAACCTTTCTGGCACTAGGCATGACCACTTGGAGACCATTCTTGCAAGGACCTGGGGAGGGGGTACCTGGTATACAATAGGTTGTTTGGGGGTTTGGGGGGGGGGTCGCTTTGGAACAGGCCAGCAGCAGCAGGTGAGGAGCAGGACGAGAAGCTCCATCTCCTGTCCATCAGTAGCAGCACTGGAAGCTAACAGGACCTTGCTGATAGAGGCGGAGCTTGGCTCACCTCTCACCCTGCATGCTGCCCATCTGCCCCAGCGCCCATCTGCACCTGGGGCCTGGCGACCCCTGCTGTAAGTGATACCTTGGAACCCCAGGGCATCCCACCAAGATCCCCCAAATTGCCTCTGACACAGAGTGTGTCACTGACAGTCTTTTGGTCAAGATACGCCTTTTGAAATTTCCTAGTTAAATCTAATTCAGCCTTCCAGAGAGAACCTGCCAGGGGCCCCCAGTCTAGCAATACAGAAGATTCTGATTTTCAGAGGAAATGCGCAAGTGAAAGGCAGTGTAGAAGCAAATGCTACTGAGTTGGCAGGGGAGGGGTTTTGTTAGCATATCGCTTTGCTGAGACACAGCCAGCCTGACCTGTGCACTGTGTACATCTCCTCTGCCTACCTGTGCGGTGAAGAGGCTGAGGGTTTAGAACTTGGTGGGGTTTAAGTAACTTTTATTGTGCTAAGATGTACGTATAATTTGCCATCTTAACCATTTTGAGCTGCACGATTCAGTGTCCTTAAGTACATTCACATTACTGTGCAATCCACACAAATGTCCATCACCCTGAAGAGAAACACTATACCTGATAAACATGACACCCCGTTACCCCTTCCCCCCACCCCTGCGAACACTAGTCTCTCTGAATCTGACTAGCTGTGCTCTCAGATAAGTGAAATCATTGAATAATTGTCCCTTTCTGCCTGGCTGGTTTCGCTTAACACAGTATTTTTGAGGTTCATCCATGTTGTGACATGTTTCAGAATTTCATTCTCCTTTAAGGCTGAGTAACAATCCTTTGTGTATATCACGTTCTGCTTATCCATTCATTTCCTGTGGGCATTTGGTTTGTGTCCAACCTTTTCCTTGTATGAAGAGTGCTGCTGTTAACACAGACAGACAAATATCTATTCAAATCTCTGCTTTCAATTCTTTTGGGTGTAGACCTGATTATGGAATCCTGGATTATACGGTAGCTCCATGTTTAGTTCTTTGAAAAACTGTCATACTGTCTTTGATCTCTGAACCATTTTACACTCCCACCAACAGTACACAATGGTTCGTCTCTCTGTATCCTTGTAAGAAGTCATTTCCCATTTTTTAACAGTAGCCATACTGCTAACTGGGAAGTACTATCTAATTGTGATTTTGGTTTAAGTTTATTTCTCTGATGAGTAGTGATGTTAATTTGCCTATTGGCCAATTTTTAATTGGTTTGTTTTTATCACTAAATGTATATATATATATACATATATATATATATATATATATATATATATATATATATATATATACAGAGAGAGAGAGAGAGAGAGAGAGAGAGAGAGAGAGAGAGAGAGAGATTCCCTTATTAGATATACAGTTAGCAATCCTTTCTCCCATCACATGGGCTACCTTTAACTCTAACTCTCTGGACAGTGTCCTCTGATGCTCGGTTTCTAATCCAGCACAGCCCAGTTATTTTTTGTTGCTGTTGTCCATGCTCTCAGTGTCACAGCCAAGAATAAGCCTCCTTTAGTTTGAAAAAAGGCCAAGCTCCTTATATAATCACTCAGGGTCATTTTCCAGCATTCACAAGTCTATTTCTGGAATACCTAGACTAAATAGTCACTAGCCATTTGTGTCCAGTGAAACTATTAAAGTATTTGCAGTTGAATCTATGTAGCTGTCATCTGAACGCCATCAACATAGCTGGCTCTCAGTACTGGGGGTGAGACCAGGGACTCCTTCCTCTGACCACATGCTCCACCACTGAACTACACCCCCCCACACACACACTGTAGGTGGTTAAATTTTGATCTTTAAAAATAAAGCTCCAGACCTCCCCCACGCCCGCCCCAGGGCTCATCTCAGGCAAAGGATCCATCTTAATGGCCATTCTGGAGCCTGCAGGTAGGGGATGGACACGAAGTGCACTTGCCACGGTCCAGTCTCTGCCTCCGAAAAGCAACAATATGACCTCAAGGCAGTGGTAACTGGTCTCATGGTCTCCAATCAGTAACCAAAGGAAGACCCTTCCCATAAAGCATTCTGAGAAACTGTCCCCTGTGGAGGGGGCAGGGCCACAGGCACAGAGGATGACTCAGCACAGACAGCCAGCAAAAAGGGCCAGAGGGAGCCTCGTGGCCCAGTGTGGGAGCAAAGCACAGGCCACCCTGTGACCTTGCCGCGCTCCTCTGCCGCCCTGACAGCTGCAGCCCATAGAGCTGGGCAAACCGTTCTGTGCTTCTGCTAAGCTGCTGTGATCGCAACAGATGCATTTTACACAGAATGAAGAATCAATGTGAGAATCTTTGCCCATCCTAATAATGTGGGGTTCTTGTTGATGATTATAATCAGGGTTCTTGCCTTTCCATCTGGCCTGGTACTTACCAAGAGAAAAGGCCTGCAGAGTGAACCCGGCTGTTTGTCTGTGTGCAACTGAGTTTGCCTTGACAGCAAACAGGGGAGAGCTCTTACCTTCTTGCTGTGACCCTGCTCCCCACTTTGTGCCTGGTTAGAGCAGCTGTGGGGGTGAACTTTTGTTAAAATCTAGCACATGAAGGAATCCGGAATCCCAGGGAGCGATGGAAAGAGGTGAATTCAAGCGCTGAGCCTTGCAGTAAGGGTTCAGAGTCACTAGAATGCTCATTTAAATCACTCAAGTTTCTGTTCTGTTGCTGGTACATTGACCAAAACTACCAACATGTTGCCTGAAAGTATATTGTTAAAATAAGTTACTTACAAAACTTGGATTTGGAAAAAGGTAGAGAAACTAGGACACAAAGGCCCAGACTACTTTAAATCCCTTTAGTCTTGCTCGTGACTGCATGGCAGTGACACCAGAAGTGGCTTCTGCCAGGGTGGGTACGTGTGCTTGGAATCACAGCACTTAGGGAAGTGGAGGCAGGAGGATTCCAAGTTTGCGTCCTGCCTGGACAATCGAAGTAAGGCTCTGTCTTAAAACAAATTAAAAAATTAAAAAGAGCTGGGCACATAGCTCAATGGTAAACTGACCCCTAGTACTGCAAAACAAACAGAAAGTAGTTTCTGCTTTCAAGACGCTTACAAGCCACGGGAAGACCTGCATCCTAAGTAAGAAAAGCTAAACCACAGATAGGGACTGGCAGGACCAAAGAGGCATGCCTGCTCGCCGAGGAAATCAGAAAGCCAAATAAAAACGTCATCTGTGAGGTCAGAGGAGCTTCCTTCTGGGGAAAAAAATGAAGATTGTGTGGAAGGGACCAATGACAGGAAGAACCCCTGGGAAACACAGAAGCAACATGGCTCACATCATTTGAAAAGCCATATTTTAAAAAAAATTCTCACGTCCAGTGAATGTCCAAGAACATTGCTGGGTTATCTCCTGATGCGCCTTCCACGTGGTCATCGTGAGAGTTTGTGAGGGTCTGGCTTGCTTCCCCCACCCACACTGGCACATCCAGAGAAGAGAGCCTTTCCCTTGGGTTCCGCGTCACCATGGGAGAGCGGGGTGGGCCCCGCTCGCCACTGTCGTGCTTACTTCGTGATCCGCGGCCTGGCTCCAGCACTGACCAGTGTCACCTCCAACTGTCACTTCAGACTCCCTTGTGCCTTTCACCCACCCGCAGCATTGCTCCTCCTCTCGCCGGCGCCCCAGGGCTGGATGAGAGCCACATCTGTGTTCCTCGTTGCGCACCTGAGGATTTGCACCAAGGCCCCACGCAGGAGTCACCACTCAAACACGCAGGGTGGCTGTGAGACACTTTGCTTGACCATAGCAGTGTGGCTTATAAACTCGTGTTCCTGCAGAGCAGCTCAGCAGCTGTGCCGCCCCAGCTGTCTGGTACGTGACTTTCTCACGGCCTCGCCCCAACTCCTCTGTCTCCCTGCAGTTGCGGTCTTCGTGTGCCTAGGTTTTTTCCTGCAGGGAAGGTGCTCTGCTCTGCAGCGCCACCCTGACCACCTTCCATGGACCAGACGTCAGTACGTCCTGCCCACGAGGCCCCGAACTCACCTGCTGGGGCCAGAGGGGTGCGAAGACTGGGGGTCTGTGAGCACTTGGGCTAACAGCGTGTCATCCAGACCACATTAGCTCACGTCCTGGCCCAGCACTTGGTGACTCCAGCTTCTGTTCTCACAGATGGTCCCTCACCTTACAAGGTACCATTCTTGACACACAGTTGAGGCCTGCACAGGTTCTCAGCCTTGTTCCCAGGCAGGCTGAGGCCAGCTGAGCTGCCAGCTCATGGATGCCCCTGCTGCCCCCAGTTGAGGGTGCCTCCTTTCCTGACAGTGACTGGTGGTGAGACCCCCACCCACCCATCCAGGTGAGGTGCTTACAGAGCCATTTACCTGTGGATGCCAGGTAACCCTACGTGCAGCCTCGGGTGCTGGCGTGCACTGCCCAGAAAGGCCTCAGCCCCTAAAGCGGAGCCACAGCAGGCTCTGCGTATCCGCTCATGCCTGGGAATGAGCTGACCTTCCTGTCTGTGGAACAAGAACAGAGGTGGGTGGGAAGTGCAGCCCTGGCTAATATGCATGGTTAGTAAGAAGTGTCTGGGACACCTGTCCCCAGTCAACCTGCAAGGAAAACAGCCAAGCCCCTGGCCTCTCCACTGGCCTATTTTTTTTTTTTTTTTTTTTTTTTTTTTTTGAGCATCTTCCAGGCCGTAGACACATTTATGCAGATAAAGACAAAGGCAGCAAAGGACCTAGGGCCTGTCCCGGTAAACAGGTTCACAGACAAGCACCTGTGGCGCGTTGCCCACGCTCAAGGACGGGCTTACCCTGCTCCTTGTCTCCCCTACCAGGTATGAATCTGCACTGCCGTTGTCTGTGTGCAAGCACGAACCGTTCCATGGCCCTGGCGGCCTCCTGATTCAGACATCAGTGGTTCCGCTGATGGGCTATCCCCACTGCTCTCCTGGTGGCCACGGGTGCTTCGCCCTCCTCCACAGGTCAGGTGAGAGGGCCGCTATTTCTGAGAGCCGCCCTCGGCTCTGCCTTCCTAGAACACCACCTTCTCCCAGCTCTCTTTCCTAGCACTGATGGCACCCTATTAGCTGTCTTGTTTTCACTCGGTGGCTATCCCAGAGCCAGGCGCTGTTGTGTTCCCCGGTGGTTTTCTAGTACCTGGCACAGGGGTGGTGCTTAGTACTCTAGTCAGACAGAAGAGGAGAGTGAGTCACAGGTTAAGACCTTCCTTCCCAAAGCCCTTGAGGTATGAGGACAGGGGACTCAGTCTCCCCAGAAAAAGCTCAATTTAAGAGATGTGTAAGTTGTGGTTACTAGGCAATCATCCTACTGGTGGTGCCCGGAAACAGATGTCGACCTTCAGGTTGAGTTTTTCATACATTTTTAATTGGTACAAAGTAATGGTATATATTGACGGAGAGCACAGGGTGACATTTCAATACATGTAAACAACAAGTCATGGTCAGAATTGGTTTATGGCATATTTATCAGCTCAGGCATACATCATTTCATTGTGTTGGGAACATCCAAAATTCTTTCCAGCAGCCACTGTGAAAATAGTTACTTAATTGTCCTCAACTGTAGTTATCCAGTGTTGCCCTACAGAACGTAAGAAGGCATTCCTCCTTCACGGCTGTATCCACAACACCTATGACCCGCCCATCCTTTCCTACGTTATTCCCAGGCCATGGTTCTCACTGTTCCATTCTCTACTTCTTTAGGTCACTGTTTTTACTTCCACATATAAAGTGTATGTCTTTCTGTGCATGACTTATTTTACTGAACACATCTATCCACATTGCTGTAAGTGGCAGAACATCTTTTCTTAATATTTCAGATGACGTTAGCTATTCAGAGCCCTTTGTGTTTACATATGCATTTTAGGATTTTAGTTTTCCCAGTTTTACCCAGTTTTTATGAGGAATGCTATTGGTATTTTAGTAGGAATTGCATTGAATCTGTAATTAGTTTAGGCTTTATGGACCTTTTAATATTTATTCTCCCAATCCATGAACGTAGTATGTCTTTTATGGGAAAGTGGTCCCTCTTGAAATTTTTTCATTGTTTTGTATATTTATGGTAGAAATAATTCATTTACCTGGTTGAACTTATTCCTAGGTATTGTATTTGCAGCTCCTGGAAATGGGATTGCTTTCTTGGCAGTTTCGTTATTGGTATATAATAATTTATGATCACGTTTATTTCACATACTGTGTTACTGAAGTTGCCTATCAGCTTTAATATTTTTGGTAAAGGCTTTAGTTTTTTAATACATAAAATTTTACTATCTTCTACCAAAGATAAGCTGACCTCTTATCCCTTACCTATTTGGATATCTTTTCTTATTTCTCTGGTTAAGACTTCCAATATAATACAGAGTGCTAAAAGCGGATGTCCTCCTTACCTTGCTCCTGATCTTTCTTCATTCAGCATATTATAGGTGATTTGACATATGTGATACTGTGTAGAAAGACATTCCTTCTATACCTAATTATTCAAGGATTTTATCATGATGGGCAATTGAATATTATCAAATACTTTTGTGAGTCTATTGAGATAATTATATGGCTTTATCCTTCATTTTCTTGAGGCAGTGCTTTACATTGATTAATTTGCGTATGTTGAACCATCCTTGCTCCCCTTGGGTAAATCCCATCTAATTATGGTGTAAATGTTTTACACGCACAGTTGTATCAGTATTTTCTTGAGAAGTTTTATAGCTATATTCATCAGGAATTGTGTGTGTGTGTGTGTGTGTGTGTTAATTTCAGTATCAAGCTAGTACTGGCTTCAAGTGACTTTGGAAGGGCACCATCCTTACTGTACTTTAGAATAGTTTATGAGAACTGAGAATAGTTCTGCTTTATTGGGCTTCTATGCATTATTGACTCAATCCCATTATGTGATCTGTTCAGGTTCAGTTACTCATTTCTAGTTTTTCCAATTTGTAGACATCAATTTCCTTAGTCTTTCTGTGGTACCATTTGCAGTGTCTCCCTTCCCGGCATCTTGCTCTCTTGCCTGATTTTTTCTTGGTTATTGTACCTGAAAGTTTGATTTTATCTTTTCAAGAACCAAAGTTTCATCTTACTGATGTTTTTACTCTTTTGTTATTTAGTTCAAGTTCCTGTGTTTCTACTCCAAAACCTGTTTCATTCTACTAATATTAAGTCTGGCTAATTCTTGCATTTGCAATTTCTTAGAGTTGTATCTTTGTATGAAATTTATTTTTGATTTAGGCACTTATTGTTATAAAACTGTCTTAATACTACTTTTGTTGTATCCCTTTAGTTTTAGTATATTCTATTTCCATTCTCATCCATTTCAAAAAAATTTAAAATTTCCCTTTTGATTTTTTTCAGTGACCATTGGTCATTTAAATATTTTCATATATTGTACAACCTCTAATGAATATGAATGGTCTGCTAATGGTCCACATTCATTTCTAGTTATATTTAATTATAGTCAGAAAAGATATATGTTCTGATCTCAGTTTTTTAATAAGTTGAGGCTTCTTTTGTGGCCTAGTATTAGCCTATATATTATTGTCCTAGAGAATGTTCCATGTTCTACTGAGAAAATATGTACTTTTCAGATTTTAGATAGTCTTTTATGTAGCTGTCTGGAAGTTCAGTGTTAGTTCCATTTGGCTTATCAAATAGTTCAACTGCAATGTTTATGTTGATTTTGTTTTTAAAAATCTGGGTACTCTGTTAACCCATTAATGGAAAGAGGATTTGAAGTCCCCAACTATTACTGTAATAAGCCAACTCTCTACTCCATTTGAACAACGACTGCTATATACAATTAATTGCTCTAGCTTTGGGTACATATATTTACAATTGAACTGATCCTTTATCATTGTATGATGTCCATATTTGTGTCCTTTAGAGTTATTTAAAATCTGTTTTATCTGATGTTAGTTACTTGTACTTTTACATAGCATCTGTATGGTAAATCTTTTTCCACCTCTTCATTTTCAGTGTATGTGAGTCAAATACGTTTCTTCAGCTTTGGTTTTGTTGGTTGTTTTTACTCGTTTGCCCAGTCTTACCTTTTATAGTAAAATTTAGCCTATTAGTATTTATCACTGATAAGTGAAGACACACTTCCGTCATTTTTTTTGCCTGTTTTGTCTCTTTTCCTCTCATTCATATTTGTGGTTGAGTAGTTAATAACACTGATAAAAGTTCATTTCCCTTATTTTTCAACTAGTTGGTCTACTATTGAGTTTTAAACTCTTAAAAGGTTTCATGAAGTAAGTTTTCATCCTTTCTCTTGTAGTATAAGATTCTCCTAAAAAATCGTAGGGCTAGTCCAGGGTGATGAATTCCTTGTTTAGCTTGTTCTGGAAGGCCCTTTCCTTCATGTCTTAAGAATAGCTTCAATGGGTATAGTATTTTTGGTTGTCACACTTTTTTCTTTCAGGACTTTTAAGTATGTCATCTCATTTTCTCCTGTCTTGCAAGATTTCTGCCAAGGAGTCTTCTATTAGTTCATTGTGATTCCCTTATACGTGTTGGTACATTTCTCTTGCTTTAGAATTCTTTGCCTTATGTGATTTTTATTAATGTGTACTAATTGTACACATTAATATTAATATTTCCTTACGTGCATATAGCAGGTACTCATTACCTCCAACTATCATTTTCTACCCTCTCATGTTGCCACTCACATTCCTAATCTCTAGTAATCATACTTTTATAGTATTATTTTTAACTTAATAACAGGTAACATGTAGTATTTGTCCGTATCTGGCTTAATATGTCATCCAGTTCTACTCACTATGCTGCAAAATACACGATTTCATTCTTCATGGCTTTATTGTGTTCATTTACCATTCCTTTACTATCTATTCATCCGATGGTGAGTACCAAGGTTAATTCCATGTCTTAGCTATTGTGACTAGTGCTGCAATAAACAAAGGCATACATCTCCTCAGTATGTTGATTTCATTTTTTTGGATATACATCCAGGCATGGGATAGCTGAGTCATATGGTATTTTTAGTTTTTTAAGGAACCTCCACCATGGATGTACTAATTTATGTTCCTATCAATAGGCATGAAAGTTCTTTTCTCCAACATTTTTTCAAGCATTTACTTTTTCTCTGTCAATAATTCTGACTGAGATGGGACACTTCATTGTCGTTTCTGCTTACATTTCCCTAACAGCTATGGATTTTGAGCATTTCTTTATATATTTGTCAGCCACTTGTACTTCTTTTCAATTCAAAATATTTACCCATTTTAATTGGATTACATATTCTACTGTGGTTTGGTTTTAAAATTCATTATACATTCTGAATCTTTCTTGACAGATGAACAGTTGGTAAGCATTTTTTCCTGTAGGTTGTCTCATCATCGTCATCTTTCATTCCTATGCTAATGGGGGTCACATCCAGAAAATTATTGCCTGTATTAAAATCTTGAAGTGTTTTTAAGTTTTGAATATAGGATATACTTTCTTCTAGTAGTTTCACAACTTTAGGTATTACATTTAGGTCTTTAATCCATCTTGAGTTAACATTTATACAGAGATGGTGTGAACTTTTAATCATTTGCCTGTGGACATCCAGTTTCCCTGTTACCATTTACATTTCTGGCTTTGTTGAGAATTAGCTGGCTGTAAACAAGTGGGCTTATTCCTAGGACCTGTATTTCATTTCATTGGCATGTGCCTTTTTTTGCCAGTACCATGCTGTTGTGGTTACTGTGGATCTCTGGTATGATGTGAAATCAGGACTTGTAGTATGTCAGCCTTGTTCTTTCTGCTCAAGAATGCGTTAAACTATTCTGGGTGTTTGTGCTCCAACATAAATTTTAGTTTCTGTAGTTCTGGGAAGAATGTCATTCACATTTTGATAAGTTTTCATACTGAATCTATATATAGATAGAATTTAGATGGCATGGATATTTTAATATCCTTCCAACACATAAACATGGGAATCTTTTTTCAATTTTTCTTTGTGTCATCTTCCAATTTCTTTCATTGATCTTCTAAATTTTATTGCAGAGGTCTTTTACTTCATTGGTTACACATTTAAAAATTTTTTCATAGCCATTGTGAATGAAATGCATTTATAATCTTAGAAAATTCATTATTATAGAATAATTATAGAATTCATTGTGGAAAAGGTACTGATATATGTTGATTTTGTGTCCTTTACTGAATTTATTACTTAGCTCTAATAGTCTTTTGGTGTGGTCTGTAGGCTTCTGTATAGTTACAATCAGGTTATTTTCTGCAAAGAAAGATAACTTTCTATCTAGTTACATGTTTTTATTTCTTTCTCTTGCCTGATTGCTCTGGCTAAAACTTGCAGTACTATCATAAATAGGAGTAGTAAAAGTGGACACTATTGTCTTTTTTGGTCTTGGAATGCCTTTCACTTCAGTGTAATGCTGGCTATGAGTTTGCATATATATTTTTTTGTATGCTCTGCATCTGTGTTCATCATAGATTTTTGTCTACAGGGATTTTTTAGTGGGGAGGAGAGTTACTGTGTCCTTGTCTTATTTAATTATTGCAGTGTTGTTAACCTGATAAAAGTGATAGTGTTTACAAGGCTTCCATCTCTTGCAATGTTATAGAATATCTTGAGAATAATGGTTATTTCTTCTTTAAAAGCTTGGTGAAAATCAACAGTGAAACTTTGTGGTCCTGGTTTTTCTTTATTTAGGAGGCATTAAATCATACTTTTAACCTCATATTAGTCTGCTCAATTTTGGAAGGTTCATCTACAATCCCAACATCATCAATGGAACAATGGATATTAAAAAATGTGGTACACATAGACAAAAGAATATTATTCTTCCATAAAGATAGATTACTTCAGGTTTTATTAATATTAGTTTTTCATAATAGTCCTTCAAGATCTTTTGTATTTTTGTGGTGTCAATTCTAATTTATCTGTTCGGGCTTTTTTCTGTCTTGCTTAGTCAGGTAGAGGCTTCTTTCCTTTATTTAAGAAAAAACCACATTGTTATAATGATCTTTAGTAATTTCTACTTTATTTCTGCTCTGATGCTATTCATAACAATTTTGGTTCTTGCATTTTTAAGTTTATTAATATACATATGCAACACATAATGTTTACAATGAACTTGAGTATTTTGTGCACATATATATCAACTTTACAATCTTTTCCCATTTAGACCCTCCCCCACCCTCCCCATCCCTACTCTCCAACTCCGGCTATCACATCATGTGGTTCTATTGAATGCTTGTATTCTGTGTTTCCCAAGTCAAAGAGACGAGACACTACTTAATATATTTAAATTTCTGCATCTGAATCATTTCACTTAAATCACCAGTCTTTAGCTCAACTTCCTATTCTTCGAATGGGCCGCAGTGGTCAAATCTGGATGCCTCTTCTCTGAGTCCAGCTGATCCCTTTATTGGGATATTTTTCAAAAGGTTTCTTTTTCCCTACATTTTGCTCTATCTTTGTTGATACTCTTAAGCCTGGCTTTACCCACCAGTCCACGTAAAAAGGGAACTAGGTAATTCAAAAGGCTAGTAAATATGAGAAAGAACAAGAAAAGTCAAATTTCAAATGCCTTAGCTGAATACTAGAAGGTACAAGTTTGTACATCTAAAGGGTTATCTTTACATCAATAAGTTTTCTTAGGATAAACTTACACCAAAGACCTAATAAGTGAATTGCTACAATAAATGAACTTAAATCTGTATCACGTAAGTATACTTAAAAGATATGAAAGCAAATTTAGTTATTTCAGATTTTTTTAACTTTCATAACTTATTTACTCACATTTCACTGATTATTAACATGCTGCTAGATTTGGTTTGTAATTTTATCTGACATCCATATATTCATGCATACATATTTTTAAAATTTTTATGTAAATTCCTCATGTTGCTTATAATTATTCTGTTTTGCACACTACTATACTATTACTACTAATAATGATGGGAGATTTCACAGATTTTATAGAACAGCTGGTGCTGTTTAGAAGTATGTCAATCAAATGATTTAAATACCAATCTGGTTTTTTGCATTTTCTTTTTAGATGTTATCTTTCCTCCAAATTATTTTGTTGCTCCTTTTCTTTCTGCCTCTCTCAAAGAGGATAGACTCACACTCAACATCCAAAAAGTGAACTGCTACATTAAACATTAAGCTTAAGGCTTTATCAATTTGCTACATTAAATGGACTTAAATCTGTATCACAAAAGAACACAACAGTTAAAGCAATAGATGTATGCTTAGTTATTTCAGATTTTTTCAAACTTTCATATATTGTTTACTCATATTTCACTTATTATTAACATTTTGCCTGATTTGGTTTATACTTTTACCTATCCATCCCTAATTTCATGCATGCATATTTTTAAAGATTTTATATCAATTGCCCATGTTTTTTCAGTGCTGCTTGCTTCTCTGCTTCTCTCAAAGATTCCTCCAAATATTATCTGCAATGCCGGGGTAGCTATTACAAATTTCTTAAGGAATTCTTGGTCATGAAAAATTTTTTCTTCTTCAATTTTCAGAGATAATTCTGCTGCATATAACAACCTGGGTTGTGTCTACTTTTAAAGCTGGAAGGTTCCTACTCCAGGCTCTCCTAGCCTTTAAGGGTTGCCTTGAGAAATCTCAATGGGTTTACCTTGGTAGACATTAGTCTGTTGTTCTCTTGCTGCTTTTAATATTCTTTTTAAGTTGTATTTCTGAGGTTCTGATTATGATATGTTGTGGTGAGTCTCCTTGCTGGTCGACATTACTTGGTGTTCTATAAGCTTCTTGTATCTGGAAGTTAATTTCTTTTCCTAGGTTAGGGAAATTTTCTTGCACTGTTGCCATGAAGAAATTCGTTATACCTTTGGTGCTGTCTTCTGCTCTCTCACACCTATAATTCTGAGATTGGTTCTCTTTGCTTCTCTTTGAATCATCCATCAGCTGGTGTGTCCAGCTACATTGCTTATTTCTAACTTTGGAATCATGCCTACTTATGTCTTTTGTTTCCTCAGGCTTGCCTTCAAGGTCTGAAACTCTCATGATATCTGTGATCTTTTCCTATTGTTACATATAATTTTCATGTCCTTAATTTCATCTAGATTTCTTTTCAAATTTTCCATCTCTCTAATAAAATGTTCCTTCATATCTTGTATTTATTTACCTCAGCCAACTTTTATTTGTGGCATCAATATGCTCAGTGAGCTTTAACTCCACTAGGACCATTATTTGCTTAGTAAGATTTTCTTTAAACCTGCTGATCACTGCTTGCATTTCTTCAAGAATATCTTCTTTGAACTGGTTGCTTGACTCACTTTTTTGCTTTCTGACTTCCTTCCCTGTGAACTCCACTATTTCAGAGCCCATGCTATTAGTTTCTAGTTCCTCAGTTATCTCTGTGGGTGTCCTATTGCCCTGCCTTCTTCCCAGTTGAGACTTCACTTTACAGGTTTAGCTGAGAAGTTTCTCTGAACAGCTATGACGGTGTGTGGTAGGGAGCCACAATTCTTCTTAGTCCTGTGCTGAAAGTAGGCAGTGAGGGGGACTTGAGAGTCCGATGGCCTTTGAGGTGTCTTGTTCACCGCAGCCCCTCAGCAAAGCTCTCCCACCTGTCCTGGTTTCCCTCCCCTAGGGCAGGCTCTCCACCCTCAGAGGTGCTCCCACTACACTGAACCATTCAGGAGATCAGTAACCTCTTTTCCCCTCTCTCTGCCTCTTGTGCCAGTTTTTTCCTATGCACTGTTTGCAGGTGACCCCAAAAAACCTGATGTGCTCTTCTGAGCTTTCTTTTACTCTAATGGGTTCAGTCTCAGGCTTTTTTTCCTTATTTAGATGGCTTCTGCTTACGTCATTGCCTGCTGCCAAGTGCTGCTTCTGGTCTGGGCTCCTGGGGGGGGGGGGGGGGCGCGTCTTCTAGGGGGAACACACATTGCGTTTGTAGTATATACTACCCGCAGGCTTGCTTTTTTGGAGGTTGGGGCTGCCAGCTGCCTACAATTTCCACTTCTCCCAGTTTCGTGCTTACCTCAGAACGAGGTTCTAGCCTCCAGGCTTCCCTCCATCTGTGATCTGTGGGTGCCAGCAACTCAGGACCGTGCCACATTGACTGCTGTTTTTCTCCACTTCTGGTATATATGTTGAGGATTTCTGACCTTCCCTGTGGTGGTCTCCTGTCAGTTCTAGGGGCACCACTTCCTCTCCTAGTTCAGTCAGATATTCCAGGCTCCATGAGGGCGTTCTCCATCCTGTGGCTCCCAGCCATTTGCAGCTGGCATGGGGGAGGTTCCTGGGCTGCTGGCATTTTTTTCCTTCGCTTTCAATGTTCCGTGGGGATTTCTGACCTTCCCCTGGCCTCCTTGTCATTGGGGTGCTCCTTTCTGTCCTGGCTACACTGAACACACATTTTATGACTAAATTCTTGACTTCTTAAGTAGGTCAGTGAGGAGACATTCAGCCGCCATCTTGACCTGGAAGTCATGAAATCTATTTTTATAAAGGTATTTATCATTACAAATTTCCTTGTTGATACTGCTTTGGCTGCCTCATGCAATTTTAGTATGTTTCCCTTTTTTTTTTTTTAAGTTTTACGAAAATTTTACACTTCCCTTTCTGACTTCAATGACCCACTGTTTTCTGAAAAGTATGTTTTTTGGCCTTCATGAATGTTGAATACTTTTGAATATTTCCCTCATTTATCCACTGTGATCAGAAGAGATACAAGATATGATTTAGGCTTTTGAAGACTTATTTTGTGGCCTAATATAGGTTTTATCTAGAGAAAGTTACATGCTGATAAAAGAATGTCTATTTTGCAGCTGTTTGGAGGGTATGTTCTGTAAACATCTAAAACACATTTTAGTTCAAATGATCTACATACAGTTTGAGTATGAGAGTTCTTTGATTTTGGGGGTTGGGGGGAGAGGTCCTAACTTACCTGTTAATGAGACTGGGGTATTGTGATCTGCCACAATTATTGTACTGGAGCACTGGTGCCTGCCTTTCCCTTTAGGTTTAATAATGTTTGTAAGATTGAGTGCTTCACACAATCTTATTAAGTGCAAATAGATTCTGTAAATTTATCTTTTTGTATGACATTTTGATCATATTTTGTCTTACACTTTAAGAGAAAAAATGTAAGAGACAAAAGTAATAAGTAATAATCGTGCTCACGTTAGGAATCTAGTTGCCTCACACATTTTCTAGTCTTGCATATTCAACCTGTGTGTGCCTTTTCTTGTAAGATTCCAGTAAGCAGCGTATTTTGGTTCACCCAATCCTTAATAGAACAATTTAGTTCATTTACATTCAGGGTAATTATTGATATATAAGGACTTATCATTTTTCTTGTAGTTGCTCTGAATATTCCGTTGTTCTCTAATTCACGTCTTTGTGATTTGATGGTTTATTGTATTGATGTTTTATTGTACATCTTCTCTTTTAGTGAAGACAGACTTTCAAGTGCTTCCATGATGGCACCTATCAGTCCTTTATTTATGGATAGGGGGATCCCTTAATCATCTTTTATAAAGCTGGTTATGAACTCTGTTTTTGTCTTGGAATGCCTTTTTTATTTTTCAATTTCTGAAGACAGTCCTGTTGTATATGGTAATGTTGATAGGAAGCTATTTTATTTCTGGACTATGTTAGTCCATTTCTTCCTTGGCTTTGCTGACAGGGTGGAGAAACCTTTTTATCTGTTAGGGCCATATGGATATTTGTTATAACATTTGAAGATTATGCAAACTTATTAACTTAAAGATTATCCTACTCTATTTGATAAAACATTGAACTCACCTGTAATGTTATGAATGAAACTGGCTGTCTTGGCTGAGGTCTTGGTTGGACCAGATGGTTCTCGACCTCTACTTTAGGGCTTCGGGTAAGAGATCTGATGTTAACCTAATAGAATTCCCTTGCATGTGACTTGGCCCTTTTCTCCTGCAAATTTTAATTCCCTATGGGCTGTGATCATCTGAAACTTTTGACGCCTTGATTTTTGGGTTCCTATAAACTTTACATGGAAGTTATTTTAAAAATGCAAGTGTTCACTTAATGATGTCCCAAAAGTCTTGCTTACTTTTTTTGTGAGAATGAGGGTGGTCTTGCTAGTATGCTTTTGCAGATCTATCTTAAATTTCAGGTCTGTTCATATTCTTTTGAATTTCATTAAGCTTTTTAATAATCATTCTTTTATCAGCTATTTCATCCATTTATATATATTTTTGTAATCTGTTCTTCGAGAGTTATGTTCTTTTGGAGGGATTGTATTATCTTGTTTTGCAGATATTTTGTACTCCATACTGGGGTTTACGTATCTTTTCAGTCAGATATTTCTACCACTTTCATGAAGTAGCCTTCTTAGTGATTTTTCTCCTGAAGATTTATCAAGTTAGTTTTTATGCAAAGTTAATTTTGATTCTAGCTGGGCGTTGTAGCATAGCTTCCCTATGGGCTGGGATAAGTGTCCTTGAGTCCAGTAGAGATCATGGTGGAGTTGTAGACCTATCTCTGCAGGTCATGCAAGAGTGGGAACACACTACCAGTTCAGGGGGATGTAGTATAGTGTAGAACTATCTATGTAGATAGTTCTACAATGTGAGCAGTAGCCCCCAATAATGAGGGAGTTTTCTCAGGTACTGTTGATTTTAGTTCTGCAACTAGCAAGGGCCTATGGCATTGGAAGTGCCAGGAGTAGTGAGTAACTGGAAGAACCTGACTCTATGTACCAAAGGGCAAGCACCCTCAACTGGTTCTTTAGTGGCAGGCCCTGTTTCCTATGTAGCCACAACCATCCCATCCCCTCCAGTGTAGGGCATCCAGTGGGCTTAGCTCACAATCACTCTGCTCATCTGCTCAGGGAGTGCTGCCCACCTCTTTCCCTCAGCTTAAGAGCTGGGGAAGCAGAGCTAAAAGTCTGCTTCTGACTCTCAGTAGACTAAGCTTCTGAGAAGTTTGATTTTCAGATGATTCTTGGGGCCAGGGCCTCAGTGAGCTCCTTAAGCTCTGGGTGTGTACAGTCTCTTGGCACACTCAGAGAGCTGGGTTGGCTCAGCCGGGAGGCAATCCCCTGAAGCTACAGCTGGGTGAGGGAGAGGACATTTATGGGTTCTTTCTCCATCCAGGACAGTATAGGAGTGTCCTTAACCAACAGCTCCCAAATGGGCTCAGAGTCTAGCTTGTGACTCCTTCCTGAGTGAAGACCCCTTCAGTTCAGGTTTGATCTCAGAGATGAAAAAGGAGATGCTGTGCACTCCTCTCTACAAGGCCACTGTGCTTCAATGTGCTGTATAACATCCCTACCCTCTCTCCACTCTGCTGAGGGAAGTAGCTGTTTCCTTGTTTTAGTCACTTCTTGTGGACACTAGCACATCATTTTTAGACATCTTGCCAATGTACAAAGATTTTTAAAGGAACACAAGTTCTGTTAAGAACTGTCTATTCATTTCAATTGCCTATTTTTGTTCTTTTTTGCAGTTATTTTCATGTTGTAGATATTAGCCCTCTATCCAAGGA
Organism: Ctenodactylus gundi; assembly: GCA_004027205.1. Lineage (NCBI taxonomy): Eukaryota > Metazoa > Chordata > Mammalia > Rodentia > Ctenodactylidae > Ctenodactylus > Ctenodactylus gundi. The sequence goes on from PVKB01002371.1 coordinate 47,449, forward strand.
GTAGCTGGCAAAACAGTTTTCCCATTCCATCAATTCTTTCTCCACTCATTGCTTCCTTTGCTGTGTTGAAGCCTCTTAATTTGATACAATACCTTTTGTTGACTCCTGGTGTTGTCTTTTGTGCAACAAGTTATGTTGAGTCATCCCTTGCCTATTTTGTCTTCCAGCAGGTTGTTTGTATGCCTATGATCTTTGATCGTTTTAGATATTTAGTACAGGGTGAAAGATATGGGTTTCACATTTCTGCACACAGATAACCAGTTTATGTCTGTCTCAGTTACTTGTTGCTGTGACTCAATACCTGACATCTGTAGACTTAGGACAGGAAAGGTTTATTTTAGCTCACAGTTTCAGCAGGTCACGGTCCATTCAGGGGCAGTGGCAGCAATCGAAGTACGTGGCAGAGACAGGTGGAGGCAGCTTCTCACAACATCACAAACAGGAAGGCAAGTTGAGACAAGTAGTCCAAGGAAGGCAGGAAACAGATTATATGCCCTTCCAGGTCTCCTCCCAGTGATCAGCCCCTCCTGGATCCAGGTGTAGAAAGTGTGGTAAACCCCAACTACACACTGTTAATCCTGATTTACATGCCTGTGTCCACCCTTCCAGACTAGGCCTTAATCTCCAAATAGCATATGATTCCACAGACAATCCGTAACATTTAAATACATGAGACTTTTGGGGGACATTCCAGATCCAAACCACAATAATGTCTTTGGCCCCCTTGTCGAAGATCAGAAGGCTGAAGGTCAGCCCTTGTTTTATGTAAGAGGAAACTGAGGACCCAGTCCAAAAGATAACCCAGGGCAGGTTTTGCAAACTGTGTCCTCTACACAAGAATGACGTATAATATGAAGGAGCTGGGAAAGACAAAAGGCAGTTTTCTTCTGGGAGCACTTCTCAGCACTGTATCTATCCGGCATCTTGCTCTATGTGGGGCAAACTTCAATCGTCTTCACTGTACCACTAATTTAGTCCTCTGAACAACTCTGAGATTTGGTACTATTAATATCCCCACTTTACAAATAAAGAAACGAACATGGTCACAAGACATGCACGTGGGGGAGAACATGGCTATGTATTTAGAGGACAGTGGTTTGGGCTGTGCACTTCTACATCTTAATAGGTACAGACCACTTGCTGAGCCCTTAGAATCTACTCAGAGAAACATCACCGTGAAGGTTCAGGGAAGAACACAGCACAAACAAAAGCACTAGTTTTCCTCTGATGAGGTGTCCTTGATGCCTGGTTTGTTTTACAGGCCCTACTACGCATTTACTTACTATCTCACTCGATTTAAACTTGTTAACTGAGTAAATAAAGACGTATTAAAGGCAGTTTCACCAAAATCACTATACCAAGACCTGTCATCTTATGATAGGCAATATTAATATTGTCTGTTGGGATACAGTATTAGGAAACTGACCTTTAGTCATTTCCTACTGTAACAAATACCTGAGATAATACACTTAAAAAAAGACAAAATGTTTATCTTGGCTTACTTACCATTTTGGAGGTGTCAGTCCACGATCAGTTGGCCCAACTGTTCATAGGTCTGTAGAAGCACACACACACAGTAAACAAAACTAGTCACTTCGTGGTCAGGGAAGAAAAGAGAAGGGACCAGCATCCCATTACTGGGATGCCTCCAGTGACCTAAGAGCTTCCCAGTAGGCCTTACCTCCTAAAGATTGAACTACCTTCCATAAGGGGAAAGAGAATGGGGATGAAACATTCTACACATGGGCCTTTGACAGCCACTTCAGATCCAAACTATACAGCATAGGGTACAGAATTAACTAAAGAAAAATCATATTCTGTTTTGAGTTTACATTCCTAATAAATGGAAAAGCAACTAATACTCATTTCCCACGAACACCAAAACCTTAATGGGTTTTGCTTGTTTTTAACTTATAGAATCAGGAGCAATTCAGGTCCAGGAGAGTAGGCCAGAGTCTTGAAATAGTATGTGAGATGAGCAAGGATGACAACTCAAGTCAAGGCAGTCACTCTTCTGACAGCAGTGTGTCACTTCGGGGGCAGCAGGAAAAAGGGCCGGGGCTGCTGCAGAAGGGTGGCCTCCCCCTCAGCCACTGTTCTGCAGCCTACGAGTTTCGGGGGGCAATCCGGCTGACATCTCCAGTCTCCTGAGCACCCACGATGTAGAGGCCTTGAGCTGACATTTGCCTGGGAAGGCCATGGCTGAGATTCACAGATACGTATGCTGGCTTCAACCAATTCATATGTTTAACATTTAAGATTTAATGAGAACAATTCAGGCACTCTTAACTCTGTAACTGTCCCTGTTGCCTCTGATATAGTCACAGCTTGACAACAGGTTTCAGTGGGATTTGTTTTGCACACAAGGCACAGTACCTGACAGGTGACAAGAGCACCCTTCTTTCCTGAAGATGACTTGGCTACACTAATTAAAAGAAGATTTCTTGGCAGTGGTTTTGCATGAACTCTGTGTGCGCCCCAACTAGGACACAAAGGGGTGCAGGGGGATGGGAATGTGGGCCTCATGTTATGCCCCATGTCTGTGTGTTACAGCTGGTGAATGACTTGCTGGAGTTTTGCTTCTACACCTTCCGAGAGTCCCAGGCCCTGAAAGTGGAATTCCCCGCTATGCTGGTGGAGATTATCAGTGACCAGCTGCCAAAGGTGGAATCCGGCAATGCCAAGCCCCTTTACTTTCACAGGAAGTGATGGAAGATGTCTTACCAGAAGAACTTTGCCTTAAGTTTCCCCGTGTTAGTCCACATCCCATGAAGGACTCAAGAAATCCTGGTTGATTTACACCTGGTCAGCAGTTTCTCAAGTTCAAAATCACGTCAAGGGTTTAGAGCTGGGAAAGCCAAGTGATGTGGAATCGGCAGAACCTGAGCAGTCCAAGGACTCTTCCCTCTCCAGTCCCCAGTGCTTAGAAACATGTTCCTGCTCCTCTGGATGAAAAGCCATATCTAGTCAATAACTCTGATTTTGATATTTTAACAGATGGAAGTTTTAACTATGCCATGTAGTTTCTGGTATTGTTCGCTTGTTTTAAAAGGGTTCAAGGACTAATGAACTTTTTAAAGCTTACCCGTGGTTTGCACATAAAACATATAGTCAATATGGGGCATTAATATTCTTTTGTTATTTAAAAAACACACAAAAGAAAAAAATATATAGATTCCTGTTGTGTAATAACAGAACGCGTGGCTTGGAATAGCAGCCCTCTCTGGTATACACTCTCGTTAGCGTCCATTTATTATTTAATTAGAATAGATAAGATGTTCAAACAAATGCCTTGGTTTCAATTTCTAGTACATATTGTGTTGGCTTTACAAATAATTTTTGCAGTCTTTTGCTGTGCTGTACATTACTGTATGTATAAATTGTGAAGGACCTGAAATAAGGTGTAAGGAACTTTTGTAAATGAGACACAAAAAATTTAATGGTTAATAGGATGAATGGGAAAGTATTTTTGAAAGAATTCTATTTTGCTGGAGACTATTTAAGTACTATCTTTGTCTAAACAAACAAGGTAAAATTTTTTCTTTTGTAAAGTGAAACGTTCTGCATGCATAATGAACCGTTTACAGTGTATTTAAGAAGGGAAAGCTGTGCCTTTTTTAGCTTCATATCTAATTTACCGTTTTTCAGTCTCTGTTGTAAATAACCACACTTAAACCTCTTCAGTTGTCTTTAAGCCTTTCTACTTTTTCTGTACTGTTCTGTTCTTGGTCTCCCGCTTGGGGTGTTCATGAGACTCCAGCACATTTTTCCAGCTTCTGCTTCATCCTACTTCCATCACGGGACAACACCCTGGGGTGTCTGCAGCTCCTTGCAGGTGTCACTGACAGCACCCATGGGACAGAAAGCCCTGGGGTGCTGCAGCTTGTAGAAAGCTGCCATTTCCCCTTTCCTTAAAGAACAGAATCAGCTCTTGGAGGGGGGTTGGAAACCCAGCTCAGAGAGCACCATTCTCCCATTTCAGAAAATCCAATTTTCACCTGGGGTGGGGGGAAGTTCTAGCCACTCTTAAAATCTGTCAGAGATCAGACAGTTACCTCTGATCTTGGGAAGGGTTCGGCACTCCTGGGTGTGGTTGTGGGACACGCAGATGGTGGCAGGGTGTACTGGGACAACCCATCTCGGCAAGGGTCAGTTGTGTGGCATGGAGACCGAAAGCCCACTAGAGGGTTTTTAGATTTTTTAAAGGTAGGTTTTAAAAATAAATTTTATACATAAAAACAGTTTTGGAGAAAAACAAAAACACTACAGATCAAGTAAGCAAGACAGTGACACTAAAATTCTTAATTCATTCATCTGTTCGGCACAGATGCAATTTATGGCTTTTCTCTTGCCCCAATCACAAACATAAATATCTTTGGGGACACTAACATGTTTGCACTAAACTACTTTGAATAGAGGCCAAATTAATCTTTTAAAAGTGATGATAACCATCATGTACTCTGTGAGACCACACCATTTTCCAAAACCTAAAAAAGCTGTAGCTAAAGCTGAAGGCCAGGAGAAGGCAGCAATCAGATCCACACTTTCTTTCTCCAGGGTTCACCATGCAGGCAACATTACCTTGTCTTGTAAAAGACATCTGCCTTATGCAGGGGGAAACCTGTGAAAGCTGGATTTAGAGGGAAGACGTTTTTCGTACATAATTTGCAATTTCAAGAATTTAGTTTATAGGCAGATCTTTAAGTATAGTCAACTTACATGCACAGCAATATGAAAGCCACACTCTGAAGGTAACAGATACACAGCATGCAGACTGGGAGTTTCTGGAAGAGAAATGGCTTCTAAAAACAACTTTTAGTTCAGAATTCAACTTTACCAGGTTTGGGGTGAGACGGTCTGCATCAGCTTCTTGTATTAACAAAGTTACTGGCACTTTGTGTGTCTCTGGGTAACTTTGCTTGATTAAGCAGCAAAGCCATATTCTAAATTCACTGTTGAATGCCTGTCCCAGTCCAAATTGTCTGTCTGCTCTTATTTTTGTACCATATTGCTCTTAAAAATCTTGGTTTGGTACAATTCATAATTCACCAAAACTTCCTCACATAATTAAAAAAAAACACTAAATTAGTTTAAAATGAAACAATTTATATCTTTATGCAAAAACATATGTCTGTCTTTGCAAAGGACTGTAAGCAGATTACAATAAATCCTTTACTTTAATCAGCTGTTGTTTTGGAAAGAGTTCATTGGAATGTATTTAGATACACCTGGACTTTGTGCCTTTCCAAATTCTGATTACATGCTCTTCTGTCTACAGCCAAGATGGTAAGTACAACAAGAGTTCTGTCCCGTTATAGCTCTGCATTAGCCACACGTCTGTTCATTCTCCTTGGGGACTGGTGAGATACCTGCTGGTCACCACTAGTGTGCAGTTCACCAACATCCCTGTGTTTAATGACATTAGCTGTCCACATACCTCATTTATCTTCATAACCACAGAAAGCCTGATCCACTCTGCAGGCTTTGAGACTCACCTGTGTGGGCTAGCAGTATCCCGTCTGACACCAGAGTTCTTCCTGCCCGTGATCTCACTCTTGCCTGGCAATTCCCTTGAGCCACTGCGCCTCACCTCACCTCACCACTGGCCCAGAAGCTCGCCACACTCCTTGGACAGGCTTCTTTCAAGAGCAGGAAGCAATTACCGGCTGACCTTACAACACATTTATTTCCCATAAGATAAATTCAACTTCATTTTTAGTGTGTCATTTAAATACTGATGGTCATAACTATCTTCTGAAAAAGAAGCCTCTGAACAAATTCAACTCTGCATTGGCACAATCTGGACTACAGTGCAGCCACTGAACACAGCACAGAAAAATAGCTGTCTGCTGTGTTTTTTTTTTATTAAAGAAATCAATAAATGAAGGCAATTTTATATTTAAAAATTTAAGAAATTTGACCCTTTCAGGAGCAGGGCTTTTCCCAGAGTCCCTGACTTAAAACCAAAGCCATCTTGGGCTGTGAGTCTGCCAAGAAGCCCTTACCAATACGTACCCTTGGTCAAAGTGAGTGCCCTTTCTGAATTGCGTAGGCTTAGTGTTGGGTCAAGTATGCTTTTATTTCACTTGAAGAATTTCTAAATGCCATCTCACACCCAATGAATTCAGCTGTGCACTGAGGAATCACGAGCTGAAAAGTGCCTCTATCACTGAGACAGCCAGCTACTGTACAACAGGGCAGTGGAAACCTTGCCTAGTTTGCATATATACTGAGGGTTTTGTCTGTTTCTGTATGTTGAATGCCCCCCACCCCAAGCAAATAGAAAATATCATCCCTTAATGTAAAAGCACTGACATACTTTCTGATAAACTTTGAAAGTGTACACACATTAAAATGACTTGATTACGAGTATCTCCCGTACCTTCATTTCAAGTCATCCAGTTGCTAGTATAGCTTGCAGTCTACAGCCATCTGACTTACGGTGATCTTCTTATGATGACTTTACTCCAGGTATTCTTACATGTCCTAGCAGGCCCGCCAAGACAGAGGCATGGTTCTAAGAAAGACAGTGCAAAACTAACCCTTCCTAAGCCTGAGTGAATCAGGTTGCATGTGTCCCATTAGCTAAACCAAATTACAAGGTCAAGTGCACCATCAACCTGGGAAAGCTCATCAAAGGAATATGGATGAAGGGAGGTGAGAGAGACTGGGATCATTACTTTGGTCTACCACTATTCATTACTCAGATGTCCTGTAGGACAGTGTTTCTAAGACTCCTCTGTTCTGAAAGAAAGAAAAAAAAAATCCTTTCAGTGGATGTAGGGACCTTCACGCCCTGGGCCAGCCTAATACCACTGGGTCTGGTTATGCCTCTCAATCTGCCTTGGCACTTTTCTGCAGCTACTAATCCCTCCAACTAAGAAATCCAAACACAAGTACTGAGATGGCTAGATGCATCCCTGCATACTCATAGCCAAGGTCAAAGTGCAGGTCTCTTGTTAGGTAGTCAACAATCAATCAATTTAATCTTCAGACTGTATTCTCCAATATGTTCTTGCCAGTAAACTGAGATACTTTTAGCCAGGTATGAAAACATTAGCTGGGTTGCCCAAATGGGGTAGCAATAAATTACTATCTAAGCTAGCCAGAAAGACAGAGTGCTTACAAATACCTGAAAAGAAACATGTGTGGAATGATGAGCATAAAAGCTTCTTGAGGGCACTCTCCTAAAATACTCTCTTCCTTAAAGAGGGAAGGGAAAGTTGTGTGACTGGAGAAGATTCAAGAGTCATAGGAAGATTCTGGCCAAGGCAGGAGCAGCCAATACTGACTTGGAGAGAGACTTAAAGAGAACAGGTGAGAAGAAGTCCAGTTCTGAGGTGAATGGGGAACAAGGACAAGACCAAGATGAGATGGAGAATATCCCAGGGAAGGGTAGAAAGGTGGGACAATGCAAGGCAATGAACATGGACCAGGAATGCCCTCTTAAAAAGGAGATACAAGGAGGAAGAAGTAGTGCCTATGTTGTCAGCTTTCTTTCCATCACTGTGATAAAATATCTGAGACAATCAACATTTAAGAAGGAAAAGTTAGTTTGGCTTATGGCTTCAGAGGGTTCAGTCTATGGTTGGTTGGCCATGTTGCTTCTGGGCCTGTGGTGAGGGAGCAAAACATGCAGGGAGTGTGTGGTGGAAGAAAGCTGCTCAGACCTGGCAGCCAGGAAGCAAAGAGACAAAAGGGATGGAGTCTCTCCAGTGACCTAAATTCTCCCCTACAGACCCCACCATTCTACCACTTCCCAAGAGCACTACTGGCTGGGGACTACGTATTTCAATATATGAACCTTTGGGAGACATTCAATATCCAAACTCTAATAGTGGCTAAGAGATGAGAAGGGGCCACAAACTATCCTGTAGCACAAGGCCCTACTAGCCTCATGTCCTCTAATCTAATCCACTAAATTCTTCCCAGCCAAGCACCCTTCAAACACTTGACTAACTGCCACAGCATCTCAAGATGTTTCTAATTGTCTTTCTGCTTTACAGAGGAAAATTAAAACATAAGGAAGTCATTAACTTGCTTCTTGTCACTGGGCTACACAGTAGTGAGCACGGATTTCAAAGTAACTTGCTTATATCTTAAAATACGCACTTTTAACCATCGCATTGGTTTCTTAGAGCTGGTATAACAAACTACTAAACAGTGGGTGGCTTGAGCTGCACAAATATATTTTTTTCACAGCTCCTTCTCTGGAGGCTGGAAGTCTACAAAGTGTTGGCAGGGTTGCTTCCTTTTAAGGGCTCCAAGGATAGGATCTGCTCTGGATCCTATCCTCAGCTTAGAGATGGCTGTCTCCTCCCTGTGTTTCTTCAAATCATCCTTCCTCTGTGCATGTCTCTCCCCAGTGTCCAAATTTCCACTTGAAAAATGACAGCAGTCACACTGGAGTAAGGCTCAACCCTACTGTGCCCAGTGTAAGTAGTCACCACTGGAATGGCCCTTCCTCCAAATGAAGTCGCCTTCTGACATACTGAGGGTTAGGACTTCAGCGGATGAATGGGACACAAGATGCAATCCACAGCAGCCCCTGCACCTGGAATAAGTGCTTTACTCCATTTTTTCATCTACTAAATGGGATAGTTCCTCTTGGTCACTATAAAGACAGGATTAAGCATCTACCACCAGAAGATGTTCCCTGCTCTCCCTTTCCAGACCTCCAGCTGCAGCTGCACAAGGTAGGAGGCAGCAGCCACCCACAGTTGCTTTGCTCTGTTCTCACCTGGCATTCCTTCTTGGATGCAGGGAAGGCCCTGTAGTTATGTCAACAGATGGGGGACCTGCAGCCTCCAATGCACATGAGAAGCACAGTCTGAATATTCTCTTTTGCCCAAGACACGATCATGGCCTTTGCATGAACACAGACTGCAGACCTGGTCCAGAGTGGCAGGTGGTTGGCACCAAGGAGCAGGGTTAAGAGGCCTAGGATATGGATCATCATGTATAGGCCAGCCATATTCATCCAGCATAATACACACCCTATTTGTCTTCTGGGAAAAGAAAGATAATCCACCAATGTAAGAAAACACGAAGTATATTTTGGGCCCTGCCCAATGACCTTGGCAAGCTGCATTCTCCCCATTCTCATGCCCAAGAGCCAGGTTTGCATAGGGAAATACACTTGGCCCTCTCTGGCAGCACCAAGTTCTCTCTAGATAAACACAAGACAGGTCTGCAGCTCTTTCGTCTAGGGTGCCTTTCTAGCCATACCAACATCCTAAAGAACACGGAGGAATGGATGACAAAGATGCTAGTCACAATTACAGTAATAACAGTAATGGGACTGGCAGTTCCTGCTAACAGAGTGCACTGTGGACACTTCTGTGAGGTTATTTCCACAGCAAGTGCTGGATGTGGTTTCTTTTAAGGAGGGAGGAACAGAAGCATGGGGGTAATCACCTTGCCTGAAGTCAGGTGACAAGACTCAGTGGTGAGGCCCTGTGGGCAATGCACCCCAATGTAAACGATGGGAACCATATTCTGGCCAGCAAGTTAATCAAGTGCTGGTGTAGCATGTCAAGTTCAGTGCCCCTTGGGGACACAGCAAGTAGGAATATTGCCACACATCACTCCCAGTGCTACCTGGACCCACTATCTGATGGTATGCCTTGTGCAGAAGTGAGTTATCATAAAGCAAGACATATCAGGGTCCTCTTGTCATCGGGCAGGTTTCCCTTCTACATCCCTAGGTGGTGAGTAGAAGCAGGAAATATTAGCACAGAAGACAGAATGCTGAGGGTTCTGCTTCTTTACCTCCAACATCAAGCCAACCCCTGCACAGTGTCTCAGCTAGCTCCACCTGGGTGGTCCTGGGCTTCTAGACAGGTTCAATACTTCCATAGGGTCCTGTGATTTAGTATTTTAAACTATGTTACATTGAGATAGTCCTTATTTTTACTCACATCACAGACAGTTTTCAACAAGCACATTCCCTTACCCACAACTCCTATGAGTCAGCTTCCAGTACCTGTAACAAAATACACAGAATAATCAACTTTTAAAAAAAGATTTGTTTTGGCTTACAATTTTGGAGGTTTCAGTCAGTAACCGAACGGCCTTGCTGCTTGGGCCCATGATGAGGTAGCACATCATGATAGAGAAAGCACGGTGTTCACCTGAGGGTTGAGACACAAAAGAGAAGGGACAAGACAATGGTCCCACAGTTCCCCCTTGAAGTCATGGCCCCAATGATCTAAATCCCCCAACATCCTCAACAAGGACCACTCATTAAACTTGCCGCCATGATCTAACAGGATCATGGGCTGAGGTCTAAACCTTCAGCACATGGGCCACTGGGGAAATTCCAGATCCAACTACTGCAGCTAACTCAACCCTTCTATGGTCCATATGAGGCAATATCAAATGCCTATTACCGACGAAATAGCAAGCTCCTGAATCAGTTCACGTGAAGAAGAGGCAACAGACATGTCCTCCTTTCAATAAATTCTTAGGAGAACATCCCCGGAGAAGACAGAAGTGCCACTACCTTTACCTAGCCAAGCACCTCGGGTGTAGAGGTGGCTTTAGGATTCCAAACTGCGCTCCATTCCCCAAGAGACAGTCCCCTTCTTCCCCAAGAAGCTGGCCGAGCCCACGCATGGGGTCAAGGCTGAGGAGAAGAAGAAGTTCAGAGCAGGGTCTGCCCACACTGGACAGCTGTCAGCCTCAGGTGCGAGTCATGTGCTGCACCCGGTGAGTGGTACTTCAGGAAAGCTGCAGATCTTGATGACCCAGAAGGAGAGATCAGAGCTGAGACCTGGAAGACACAGGCGCTGGCACATTAGGTACTGCGGGGCATAGAGACTTGCCCAGTGGAGCTCATGAGGAGAGCCAGCCACCAGCACGCATACAGCTTGCCACCAGCTACCAGCCCGGCTGCGGCCCCAGCAGCATTTGTGAGGGCAGCCTGGGCAGCTGGCAAGAGGCGGCCCCACAGGATTACACATATCAGAGAGGGCCTCGACACCTGCCTCCTCAAAGCACACTCTGCTGACATGGAGCAGGGCTCCCTGTCAGCAAACTCAACCTGTGTGTGCCACCACCAGAGGAAAATGATTATCCATGCGTGGGCTGCACAGTCATAAATCATCCCAGGGGGAATGAGTTCTATGATCTCTTTCCCATATTAGGGCACACAAATCAAGTAGTAAATTACACTTTATTTCATTTACAGAGAGACCTTGGGGTAAAAAGGTGGCATTGGGCAAACAGCACACGGGTAGGGAGCACCAAGGAGAAGCTTGTTATATAATAAATAGGTCAGTGTGCTGGGTGCACGTGGAGTGAGCACGGGGTCCCCAGGGCAGCTGTCCAAGAAGGAGCAGCTAGGACAGGGCTGTTCTACACCTCCAAGACGGCCAACTCCCTGCACCAGCAGCCACCTGGACCAAGCTTGCTCCCCGCAGTCACAATACGACGTGGAGACACAGTTCCCTTTAAAATCTCAGCAGCAGGTGCAGGGAGGAGGAGGACCTTCCGTGGGTCTGGTGCTGTGACCGCCAATGGGGGCAGCGGGATGGCAGACAGCTGCCTTCCTCTTGTCCTATAGGCTGAATAGTTAAAAATCCCAAGCTGGGATACGTGACCAAGTCCATTCTGTTAATTCCAGCATGCTTCTCATCTAACACTCTGAATGCTGGTGTAAGTTCTGTGCGTCTTCCCTAGCCCTGGAGTGCCGCAGGTGATCAGGAGGTCCCGAGTGTGGCGGCGGGTGTCGGGGGCTGCTCCCAGGCATATGTGTGGTGCCAGGGTCAATGGGGACAGGGGGCCTCGAAGCCGGAACTACAGCAGCTTGACGTAATTCTGTGGAATCAGCCCCCTCTTGCCGTTCAGAGTCCCTTCTAGCCAGCCGGGCTCCCTGGAAGTTTGCACTGAAAAGGAAGAGAGATCACTTTACCATCATGCCCCAAGCACCTGCCTCTTGGGTGTTTATTGTACATCTGTGTCATAAAGGCTTTATCATGGAGTGGCCAGCAGAGAAAGGCGCCATATCTGGGGCATCCAGTCACAAGAGGGGACTGATGGGCTCTGCCTCCTGGGGTGGCCACTATAATCCTCCTCTGTCTTCCTGTAACAGCCTCCAGCTGGTCTCTCAGACTTTAGTCTGCATTCTTCCAATCCCCTTTATACAGATGCTCAGAAAATTTTCTAGAATTGAGGCCAGAGTGTGCCTTTCCCCCTACTTAAAGTCAAATTCCAGTTCTTACTCATCTGTGCACAGGGCCCTGCTCACCCTGCCTACAGCCTCTCATGTTCCATAATGCATCACGCTGTCAAATGCAGTGGTCATTCAGCAACACTCCGCCTGGGGCTCCAGGCCTGCACACACTCACATGCACGCAGGCATACACACGGAAACTTCTTTGGCCCCTTTCAGCATTCAGAAGCCTTACATGCCTTACCCAAGCACCAGCTGGAAGCACACAATGGATGCGGAGCCTTCGGCAGGCCTGGGCTGTCCACACCTGGACACAATGCCTGTCATCGGGAATACCAGGCAACCCTCTGGACTTGCCAGTGTGCTCATCCTTTTCCGTACCTCCCAGACCTGCTGCCATGCTCAACAAATATTTTTAGAGGAAGAAAAAAAAAATAAACAAAACAAGCTGCCTTCATTTCCACTACCTGTTTACATAAACAATTCTGCTACTTGAAAGCTGTGTGGCATGTCGATGCATCCAGCGTGAGTTTAATGAGCCTCAAGCCAGTATGTGGCCCTAAATACCCGACTCTGATAATACAAGGCAACTTAGACCTTTACGGCTCAACTGTGAAAGGGTAGAACAGAAAACTGCTGAGGGGAGTAAGTGGCAGGGACTCACAGCTTCCGAGCACATGCTTCCTGCCTCAGGAAGACGCTGATCCAAGTCGTCCAATAGATGCAGTGATCTCAGTGACCTGCCACCTTTAAAGGCCCCAGATAGCATGAAAGCCAAAGGCGGGTGCTTCTGTTTGCAGAAGACCCAGAGACCTTTCAGAGAAGAATTCGTCTTTCCAGAACAGCCCCAACCATAGCTGCCCTTACAGCTCAGCCTATACCTAGTGGGCAGAGCTGGCCAGGCCCAGAGCACCCAGAGACCTCTAAAAAGCGGAAAATGGGAGTTGCACGGGAAGGAACCTACAGGGCAGCATGTCCCTATCACAAGAGAAAAGGGCTAATTTTGGTCATTTTTCAGGGAAACCTGAGAAATCGGCATTAATTCAACAGATGTCACTTAGGTTTCCAGTTGCCGGATTCTTAACACTTCTAGGAGTTCAGCCTCAGACCACAGAGCCTCAGGCTCTGGCACCCACACGTCCAGCAGAGCATCTGGCCGGCAGCAGGGAGACCTCATGGCTTGACACAATGGTCCTACACTGCTGCAGACGCCTTCATGGTAAATATAAACAGAAACAAAGCCCAGCCTCCACAGCTCATATGTAAAAATTTCCAAAGCTCCATTCAATTGCTCCTTCATTCATTCATCTGCTAACGCTACATTTCAGGGCATCTGATGACAGCAGGGACCAGTAGTGATGTCACTCTGGCAGACACAATGATCTGGCAGAAGCTCACGGGGGGCTTCTTCCAAAGAGGACTATCTGCTGTATGATGGGGTATCTGCCTTTCAATTTTTATGGGCAGGGAACAAGGTAGTTTCTGTTTCTGCCATTCCTCCTGGGTCTTCCCTGTGGGCTGTGGGCCTTACACTGGGAAGACAACATGACACACAGCCCGACAGTGTGGAGAGAGGCCCTCACGAGCACAGGAGAGTAGCAGATTCCTTTCTCCCGTGCTCCAAAAGGCACTGGGTACCATACAGAATGGGAGGAGTGACCCAATGACAGCTTCTTCTTGCTCTCTATCACTAGCTTACCACAAGCCACAAGGCAGGTAATAGCTCCACCATTCACCTGTGGAGGGCCAGGCACTCACTGACCACTCACAGGACACCCAGGAAGAGAGCACAACACCCACTGTGCAAGCCCTAGGGCGCACCAGCTGTGTGCCAAGGCACAGCTGGCCAGGCGCCTGAGCCACAAACCTTGTCCTGCTACTTGTAAGCTGTGAGACCCTGGGCAGAATGTGCACCCTCAAAAGCTTAATGAGAACAAGACCCATGCTCCCTGGCATTAAGTGTTTTAACTGTAGTGAGACATAATTAACATAAAATTTATCATTGTGACCATTCTAACATGTAAATGCAGCGGCACTGAGATGAGTCACAACATTGTGTACCCATCCCACTATTTGCTGGCAGAACTTTTTCATCTTCCCAAATGAGACTGTGCGCACATTAAACACTACCTTCCCACTGTCCCTCCCCCAGCTCCCAGTAACTTCTTCTGCTGTACGTCTCCTAAGAATCTGCAAATGCTAGGCATTTCATATACATGGAATCATGTGATATCTGTCGCGCTGGGCTTGCTGCTATTTCACTCTGCATGTCTTCAAATTTCATCCAGGTTGTAGCACATGTCAGCACTTCCTTCTGTTGCTGAATAATCTCTCTTCACGCACAGCCTACATTTTGTTTGTACGGTTATCTGCTGGTGGATACCTGGGTTGTTCCCACCTTTTGACGGGTGTGAACAATGCTGTTATGCAAACGAATGGAAAAATATCTGTGGACATCCCTACTTTCCACTTCTTTTGAATGTATTTCTGAAAGTGGGATTTCTGGGTCACACTAATGCTGTCTTCCACAGTGGCTATACCATGTACACTCCCAACACCAGTGCACAACGGCTCCTATCTCTCACTAACACTTAGCTTCTTTTTCATTTTAGTATTGTAATTCTTTGGCAAAAGTCATCCTAAAAGTTGTGAAGAGGTTCTCATCATGGTTTTGCCACGTCATCCCATGACAGCAGGGACCCAGGCACTAGCAACAATAATTTGTGAGAAGCCATCTCCAGAACAGAATCCACACTCAGGATTCTTCATTGTATTTTTAGCATAATGTATACTATGTATGTGACAATTATTTAAGCCATTAAACCTTCATTATAATACAACAGATACCAGCAATGCATGCTTAACCTGGAAACCACAGCCCAGCCCTAGGAGGCCCTTGTCTGTAGGCTTTTTCCAGTTTCCCTTCCTCACACATCCTTTCCCCAAGTGACAAAGCTCCAGTGTGTTTCTCATTCTCTGGCTGCGGCTGTCATTAAAATACAGTTTTATCAACCAAGTCTGTGTCCCAAATAAACAGCTATTAGTTTTGCTTACTTTTGAGCCTAATAAGAATCACATTACAAGAAGCCCTCTGGCCATTAACATTTTTTTCTGTAAGAGTCCCCTATGTTACAAATATACCTTGGAAAAACCCCTGCTGGGTTGTGAGGGCTACCACATGACCAACTTTTTGAGATAATACCAAATTCTCTTCCAAGGATTATTCTGTCATTTGGTACCACTAAAATTTAGTTACCTGAGACTTTTAAGGATTAATCTAGGTGATACCTGCTCCCCAACTGATACAGGCATCATGCCTACATATGTAAACCAACAGTGAGCCAGGGACCCACAGGAAGCCAGCCACACCTCCGAAAGCCGGCCAGCTCCAGGACATCATATGCCAGTAGCTGCTCTGGTATTATCAGGCAGCCCTGGGGGTACCCGTTCCTCACCTGATGGAGGTCTGACAGTCGCAGGGCCACCAGCAAAGTGTATTTTGGTGATTTTCCCAAGCCCCAGGGTAAAAGAAGAAAAGGGGGAAAGGCCCTTGTGGCAAGCACAGGAACACCAGCCACCATGAGCCTCAAACATTGCCTTCCCTCACAGAATACAGACGGCATTTCTCCAGAACTGCAGAAACAAATCATGAGCAAAGAAACTTAGCGTTAAACTGAAGTCCAGGTCCACATAATTGGAGCAAAGAGCAAAGAGCAGCTATGGAGCTATGAGATAACTAAGATCCTTTTCCGATAGCTGCTGTATATATTCCAAACCATATAACTACTCACATGGTAGCCCAAGGGTCACCATGACCTGTGTTTTATTTTCTCCAAAGGCCAATAAATGCCATTAACTAGTTCCCTTTGTTACCTGCGGGAGAGCAGAAAGGGTCCCCTGAGCATGGATAAATGCTGGAAGATTCTAAAGGGAGAAGTGGCCCAGGGAAAAACTGCCTTGGTTATTCTAAAGGACACACAGTATCACTGGCCTGCAGAGAAGGAGTACTCCTAGCCACACTCTTGCAGGCTGCATTATAAACAGTGGCTACCTGGCACACTGGCTGGCTCCATACAAGGGAGGTAGCATGACCTGCCCATCTGTCTTGCTGTGTGCTGGTCATCAGAAGGGAAGACTCCATGGCCATTTGGGGAAGGGCTTCACTAGGCATGCAAGACATGTTTTTAACCAGCTAAGAGAACAACTATGCACAGAAGATGCAGGTGCAAACACACACACACACACACTCAGAACACACCCTGCTTTTTATAATTTGCTGCACCCCAAAAGAAGCATCCCTAAAAAAAACAGCAAGTCCCATGGGGCCAACTCTGAGCACTTCCCACCAAGTTCATATGTAAGCCAACCATGTAAAAGAATCACACCACTGTAAAAGAATCATGGAGACACCAGCAAGACTCCTCCTTCTTGCAAATGAGACACTCACATATTTGGGCAGGGAGGGGCTGTCAACACATCAACAGGCATTTTTGGAGTAGAGAGCCCTGGGGGAGGGGGCAGTTATTGAGACTGCCAAGACTCCTTGGGTGCCCCAGCCAGCAAGTCTAGACAGAACTGGACACCAACACCACCTGGCACGGAATCAAAGGCGGGCATGACTTGGCTGGAAACACTGCCACATCCACAGCACATCATCACGGGCCTACCACAGCAGCATGGCTAGTAGCACTGCCCTCAAATGTCCACAGCACTTAAAACCCCATCTGTCAGTAGCCCAGGTGCTATCCTTATGACATATACGAGATTCAGGAAATGGGGGGGGGGGGGGATGCCACATCAATCTGGCAGAGACCCCTGAAAACCAGGATGAAGAATGTGACAGCCAGTACACTGAAGGAGCTTCTCGAGGGTCACACAGCCTGAAGGAGCCAAGACCTCAGACAAAGAACTGCAGACTTCAATAATGCACTGCTACCTGCAGCTGTTCACTTCCTTTTTCAAGACCATACGGAGATACTTATGTGTATGTATGTGCGTGTATGCACATGCATATATACGTGCATAGGTATGATAGTGCACACACACATATCTATGTGTATATACACTTTTTCTTTAGGAAGACTCTTGAAAGCCACTGAGAGTTTTCAGAGCTGGGCCAGCTACCTTCTAACATTTCCCCCTTCGTCCATGCTGGCAGACCCTCATGCACAAGGCTTTGCACTCAGAGAAGGTGGCAAATGTCCAGTGTAGTTCTCAATGGTCTAAGTCCTTGCTGGTGATGAGTGTAGGGCAGGGATATCAGACCCAGTTGTGACTACTGACCTGCAAGGGAACGTCAAGCAGGAGGAAAGTTCTAGAAAAGCATTTTCATTGTTAAAAAAGAGGAGGACAAAGACGAGACATTCCTCTTGCTCAAGCTGAGTATATATGCGATGCCTGGAACCGTCTTGCCAGGGAATCCAGCCAGAGGCTCAAGGGTACATATTTAGAACAGTTAAAAAGAGACGGAAATACTTTATTCTTTGATGACACCTACAAGAATATGAATTAATCCTGGAGCACCCTACTACCTGAGTCGTTATTGTGTAAACTAATTCATTTGCATGACTGATGTAGATCACTGCATCCAAGTTTGTTCCTTGAAGCTTGAGGGACTCTTCTAAGATACATCTTGCACCAAAGTAACTATCTTCCAGTTAATACCGCACAAGACAACTCAGAGACTCCTTAACAGATCTACTCACAGGAAGTAAAAATTCATCACCATTTCTTGAATGGGTAAGCTTCAATACTACCATCTCAGCTTCCCCTTCTGCCATCTGCTGTGGCAATATGTGACAGGCCGTGGAGGAGGGCAGCTGTGTGACCACATTCTCCCAGCAAAAGTATAAATGTGTATATGTTACGGTGATAGAGATCTTGTTTCTCCTCCAAGAACAAAATTTCTCTGCAAAGTATAATTCTGTTGTATGTGGGGTGCTGGTGCTGTTTGTTTTCGCATTCTATCAGGAGTCTCTGGCTCTCAAGAGCACATATTACACACACACAGTAATCTATTCTAAATGAGGCAACTTGCTTTCTAAAAAACAATCAGCAAATGCTATATTACTGACAACACACCACTATGCACTGTGTTGATGTATTCCATAGACTCCAAACATTCTGGCTCATCAGCCATTCCACTCGAAGCATCCAAGGTTCCCGCTGCTTCCTCAGAACTCTTTTGGGGAGCTCCACCTACATCACTGTTCCCATGGCAACTGATGAATTTCATAATGAGCAGGATTAGGGAGGGAATTCAGAACAAGAGGGGAAAAAATACATACACTGAACCATAGGATAAATTTGTAAAATATTAAGCCAGGCATAGTTTCTAAATACTTGTGTGCGAATGTTAAATATTCAAATAAAAATCCACACCCCTGTTTCGATACACAAAGTCAATACCCAGGCATGGACATTCCGACACCATTAAGTCAGCAAAAATGTAAAGCACAAGAACAGCTTAAAGGCATTACAGATCAAAATGTTTTGAGCGTAGGACTCTTCTCTGCTCCTGCAAATCTGGCAAGCCTGAAGATTTAGGATGTTTGGTTAGGGACTCTGGGAGACCCAAGAAAACAAAGGCGGTAAGTCAGAAATATTCTTTAACTCCAAGGGGCCTTAGCTTGTTTCCATCAAGAGAAATTACTCTAATGAAAACCTGCAAGTGGGAAAGGGCTGGAGAACAATCAAGAAAGAAGTGGCACTAAGGGTCTGGAAGCTAAGTGGGCTGGCTCTCTCCTGCGCAAGGCATCAAAATACCGACATAAGTAGTGACTGCTTACCTTGTGTGGGAGCTCTGCCATTAACACTTACCATCCTCAAAAATTGCTCCTATTTCAAAAGATAATTCCGAGCTGTGCTCTGCCTCACATGGGTACACTGCTCGAGCCTTCCGATTGATAATGCTGCAGCGGGAACATAAATTCAAATGAAAATGTGACAAATTCAGAACGAGCCCTACTGCCCCAATCCCCTCTAAGGGTCACCAATAGAGCAACTTCCTCCAAAGAAATCAGCAGGAACACAAACAGCAGGCAAAAACACAGCTCTTGATTTTCAAGTAAGTGGTGGCTTTCAATTACAAACTTTTCCCCAGGGAGCCTATCTGAGTCGCTGTCACTCAACCACTTCCCCTCATTCTCCTCCAGGCCTGGTGGGATGCCGGGCACTATCACCCTCACAGGGCACATTTACCTCCTGAGCACTTGAGCTGTGCATTAGGGAAGGCACTAGCATGTGATGGCCCACCTGCCGCAGAGGAAGAGCACATGCGGGCTTGAAGGGACCCCAGCAGCCACTGACCCCAACCTGTTCTGTGATGACCTTCTGCTCTCCACACCACTCTGGATGGGACTTGCCATTCTTACCCATGTCTTGTTGTTTCAGTACTGGGGATACAACCCTGGGCCCCACACATGCTAGGTAAGTACTCTCTAACCTGTTTGCTATTTATATGTCCCAGTTCTTTCCCAAGGCCTCCCACTAAGCCACATCCTCAGCCCTTCTTTATTTTTGTTTGGAGACTAAGTCTAAATTGCCCAAACTGGGCTCAAACTTGCAATCCTCCTACTTCAGCCTCCCAGAGTGCTGGGATTACAGGTATGTGCCACCATGCCCAGCTTCCTTTTGACCCCTGACTCTCAGAAAGGCAAACCACTATCAGCTCCTGAACCTGCCAAACACCTTCTGTGCCCTTTTGGGAGAAGGGCATACAGGGGAAGGATAGAAGACATACTTCTAGTGAGATCTGAATGGAAGCGAAAGAAATGCTCTGCCTCACCAGAGCAGAGAGAGCCGCTCATGGCGCCATAGCTGGTACACAGGCAGAAGAGCTTTAAAGGCCAGCTTGTCTGGCCATCGAACGGCCATGCAAGCTGGGGTGTCCTCCCTGAAGATAGAGAATATGCTTTATATTTAAGTACAGGAATTTTTTCCAAACTATTACTTAATTTAAATAAATGCAAAACCAGCACCAAAAAGCCAGAGTAAGTTCAGGCAGGTTTCATGGAATGCAAATTCCCTTAGGAATGTACAAGTGCCCCTGTGTATCTGCGGTCAGGGTGTGCAGGTTCCACATGCACAGACGCAATCTGCTCGAATCCAAAATCTTAGGGGGAAAAAAGATCTCATTTGTACTGAACACCGACAGACTCTACTTGTCATTACTTCTTGAACAATCGAGTATAACAATGATTCACTTAGTATTTGCACTGTTAGATATGTTATCGAGAGATGGCTTACAATGCACAAGATGTGTGTAGGTTACATACAAGTGCTGTCCCCCTTGTCTGACTTTGGAGTGCGAAGGGAAGGAATCCTTATAAGCAGTCCCTGACAGTACCAGCAGATGACTGCGCCAGCTACTGAACCAAGGCGCAGCCTCAGATAAACCTGTAAATGTTGCTCAAAGCAGGATGCCCCGGGAACTAGGACTAGTCTGTTCTAGCAGAGAACACAGATTTTCATTCAACACCTTCTACGTGCCACCACCGTATTCCATATCAGACTCCAACCACTTACCTGTCCGGTGGCTTGTCTGCTATGCTGGTCACAGGGAAGGAGGCGAAAGGTGAGAAACTAGATGAAGGAGGTGTAACAGCTGAGTTGGAGCCTGATGGGGTCTGAGACTGCTGCAGGTTAAGCCACTGGACCATCGATGACCGGGTCTGGCCTGGGCTAAAAATAAAAAGTTAAAAGATGACAGGATTAGCAGCAAGAAGGCCACAGAACAGCAAATGCATGACACAGCAATCCTAGAGACCAGTTCCTGTATCTCTTCAGACATATAAGGACAGAGTCCTCCCTGTATCATGTGACAAGCCAAACTACAACCCCCCCCCCAAAAAAAACAATCTGACCCCAACTACAGATAGCCTATTATTCTCCAAGTTTGTGGGGAATATCCCCTCTCAATTAACCTAGCACCATATCAGGTCACTATCATCTGCCCAAAATAGTGGCTTGGATGTGTAAGGCACAGACGCTCCAGCTCTTTCAGCAGATGACATTCTGATAAACCCATCTGTGACCACTGACTGTAATACGTCAGCTTGACTGGGATAAGAAACGCACAGCAAAAGTGCAGTCCTGGGTCTGTCAATAGATGATAAACAGGAGGGCCAGCAAACTGAGTATGGAAGACCTGCCCTGGCTGTGGTTGGCACCAGGCAACAGGCTTGCAGTCCAGTTGGAGTAAGAAAGGGGGAGGGGGGGGGAGAAGGGGGAGAGGGGGGGGAAGAAGAGGTGGGGAAGAAGTCTTCCTGAGCCTGTACATCCTTTGCTGCTACTGTCCTTGGACACCTAAGTGTCCAGTTTCTTGAGCCTCTGGCAAAGGCTCATACATGTCAAGGCCACAACCTTGGATGATGCTGCATCCTCGATCCTTCTTGTTCTGTGGCTCCCACTTTCTTGGGCTGAGCAGCTAGCTACTAAAGCTCTGATGCTCCAGTGCACAGATGTTGGCTGTGGATTCTTCCAACTCTGATCCTATAGACAGCAACTGTGGACACTGTCTCAGTTACTTTTTCATTGCTATGACTCAATATCTGACATCCACAAATCTAGGGGAGGAAAGGTTTATTTTCGCTCACAGTTTCAGAGGGTCACAGTCCTTTTAGGGGTGGCCAGCAATAGTGTAAGTACATGGCAGAGGCAGAGGTGGAGGCAGCTCCTTCATAAACATTACAAACAGGAAGCCAAGTCAAGGAAAGTTGAGACTAGTCATCAAGGAAGGCAGGAAGCAGCTTGTATATCCTTCCAGGTCTCTACCCAATGATCAGCCCCTTCTGGATCCAGGTGTGGAAGAAGTGATAAGCCTCTACTACGTGCCTGTAGTCCACCCCTCCAGACTAGGCCCCAATCTCCCAACAGCACATGGTTCCATAGTCAACCTGTAACATTCAAATGCATGAGACTTTTGGGGGACATTCCAGATCCAAACCATAATAGACATTCCCACCTTTAATTCTGTAAGGCTATGTAATAAACCCTCTTGCACAATTATATACATACTTTCTAGTGATACTGTTCTAAAGAATCCTAATAAATCCTCCTAACTTGAAGATACTACAAGATAAAAATGCACTTAGTGCATCTAACCTCCCAAATAGCTGAGCTTAGCAACATGATACACCACAGAGTGTCACCTGTTTCCTCGTTTGACTTTGTGACTAACTAGGAGCTGTGGCTCACTGCTATTCTCCATCGCAGTCAGTCAGAACCACACCACCTTCCACCACCCCAAGCAAGATCAAAACTCAAAGTGCAGTTTCCATTGAATAATTATTGCTTTGACATCTTCATAAAGTTGGAAAATTTCAAGACAAACCATCTCAACTTGGAAACCAACTGTATTCATTTCTTCTACTTATAAGGAGAGTTATAAGAATCTAGAGTCAAGACTACAGCCTGTAGTTGCCAAAGACCAAAAAGCCATTCTTTAATGTTTCAAGCACTTGGATCTGGTTATACACATGTGGTATCTCAGAAAGAAAAAGAAAAACTGCCACTAACAGGATAATCCATAAACAGCAAATGATCTGAGAATGTCTCAATATTTCCAAATTTCAAAGAGGTCAGTGAGCAGATTTTGAGAGGGAAATAGACCTGAATAATTCTTCAATAATCTCAGACCTACAGCCCAGTGATTATGGTATACAAAGTTCCCTTTAAAAGCAAGCTCCCTTTTAAAAAAACTCATTTCATAAAATCCCCATCTCAGTGCATACCCATGGCCTTGTGCATGTTAGGCAAGTGCTCTTCCATCAAGCTACACCTCCCTCCGTCCTTCATTTACTTTCAACCCAAATATATTAACACATGCCATGCCCAGATGTCCTTTACCACAAATCGTGTTCTGCAGTGTAAACTGCTTCCCAAGAATTGTTTCCTTGACCTTCCGTACTGCTGAGCATGATCTTCCACACCTTCAGTAGCAGAACTTGTTGTGTTGTGGCCATCTTTACTAGAATATAGCTTTCCAGTTGTCCCTTCTTATCTCCTTCACTTTGACAACATTCCATCTGCATTGCCTGATGCCTTCATCGTCACTATGTCTCCTTGCTACTGTCCAGCTCACTGTGCCAAGGAGGCCATACTGAGTGAGCCACGGAGTGGCTCTACCCAGCGTGCCTCCCCAAGAGCTGAAGCTGCCCAAGAACACCACTGCCCACATGGCCATCCCAACTGCTGCCTCATGTTCACCCTTTCCACTCAGGCTCCTCTCCCCCGCCTGCACAGAACAGCAGGCTTCTCTGAAGGTGTCTCACACCTATCTACAAGTGGGAGGGCCAGCTGGGATTAGCTGCCCTCCAGTGGTGTCAAAATACTTCTCTTGATCTTGGGGCAGAAGTGGGTTTTTAACTCTTGGGCACGCACAAAACCAGGTAGAGTGCAAGGCGTAGGAAGCCTTCATCCAAAGTCTGTGTAACATTATAAGTTATTAAACTACAACTGAATCATGTAACTCAGGCATGTTAGGTAGATATTTAATCACAGAAGGTTTCCTATCCTATGTTCAGAAAAGGAGGAGGAACATTCACACAAACATTATGCTACTTTGCAATTTCCTTATCTTGCCATTCATATGTGAGTCACAAAACCTATTTCATCCCAAGCCCATAAATCTATAAATCTTAAAGAGATCTGAATCACCAACTACAAAAGCACGCAATTCTTCAGCAGAAAATGCACCTGTAATGGCATTGTACTAATCAGGAAAGGAAAAGACAGGAAGGGATGAGTAAAGCTCTGACAGGCACTTTAAAGTCCCGGTTAGCCAAACATTTGCTGTTAAATCTGCCAACAATTATTCAAGGTGCTCTGAGGGTGGTGGCAGAAGATGAGGTGTTAAACTGCACCCCCACCAACTCTGCCTAGTTACTGTCAGGAGGTTAAAGGATGATATCCATCTTCTCAGCAGGAGGACAGCTATAGGTCAAAGACATGATATATAAGTTCCTTTAAAAATAAAAATCATAAATTGTAAACTTATTATTCACTTAATCCATAGAACTTAAAAAAAAAGACTCACTAGTTTTGTTCATGAAGGAAAAATATTCCTTAATGTTTTGAATGTGAAAGCGCTTTTAGAAGAATAAATGCGAAGGATAGCAGCCTGTCTTTCAGCTTGGTTTTCTCCACCTGATCTCAGAATGAGAACTCAGAGTTAGCAATCTGTGCACAAGATCAAATTCTTGCAACTCACCATTTTGTTTCTTTGCTTTCTATCGCTCAACATTCACATGTAACGTGTATGTAGCTTGGTGCCAACAATTTCACCAAAGTAACCTTTCAGACATCACAGATTTAAATTTACACATTTGCTTTCCCAGATCCTCTCCTCACCACTCTCAGCCACAGCCAGACACTTCTCTTTTGGGACTTCAGAATCCCTGATGGGCACAAAGTATGGGAACTGCAGTCTTCAGAAGAGGTAGCAAAGTTCAGATCTGGAAAATCTCTACGAAAATGAGGTGTAAGACATGGAGAATTGGCAGCCTTGTGAAGGAGAAGACCAGTGTAGCAAAACATGGTTTGGAGAAGAGATGGATAGCCACTCGGACACAAGCAACTTTCCAGTCTTTTCCATGAGAAACAGTGGGATGAGGTCTGGTATAGTAAATAAACATTCCCTATCCATAGGATGATTTCATACCTCTGCCAGCAGAGGCTGGAGGCTGACACCGCCACAGCTATGCCTCCCAAGTCCACGCCACCCATACTCCTTTGAAATTAAAAAAAAAATTTAGACAAGAGCTTCACTGTGTATCTCCTACTTTCTAGAATTTAACTTGTTCTGTAATAAGAATTAAAACTTAAAAAATTATTTCATTCCTGAAAATACTTTTTCAAGAAGCAGAAGAAAATATTACTCTTAAAACAGAATTAATATTTAAGACATTGTGAAGGATGACTAGGCTTTTGAAAATGGCAGCCCATAGCAAAAGTCCAGCAATTCTTCACAAGCTGGCTTCCCAAGACATTCAAGAATAAAGTTAGTTAGCATCCCTCCTCCTCATCCAGAATGGCTCCATCCCCGGCTTGTGGAAGATGGCTCTACATGGGTCTCTCGTGTTTCTGCACATGTAGAGCATAAAATACACTGGCCACATCTGCTCCATCTTTTTGAGGACATGTATAGGGCAAACTGTCTTGGAAGATGGAGACTAAGTCTCTCTGGAGAAAAAAAGCAAACATTACCTATCAGAAAGGATGCAGTTTTCCAAGCTCTCAGTTTCTGTCCTAATACTTCACAGACAGATGTTACCTAGCCTGTGTTGCATCACCACATGGAAACAGGACCCTGGGAACTGGTGTAAGAAAACACTGATACTTGAAATACTGCTATTGCTGTGATTAGCAGTACTTTGGCCAGGAATTCCACGTCTTCAGCCAGCAACCATAAAACCCTGGCAGGCTAACTTAGCAGCATCGCAAGCAGAGTAAAATTTCAGAGCCTTCACTGTTCTTGACAGACTCGACCTTGGGAAAACAGAGTAGAGTCACTCAGTGGTACAAGAGCCATTCATGTATCTTCTGTGATTCACGGGAGAATCCAGCTGAGGAAGACTTTGGGTACAAGATTGGTGATTTGAGAACAAAAGCTAACATGTGTGAGAACACAATAAAATATGAGTGTCCTCTCAGATCACTTCTCAATATTAGATATTTAGAAAACATTTATTTGCTCCATCCCACTGCCTCTGTTAAGTGAGGATTTCTGCTTGGTAAGACTGGCTTGAGCACAACTCTATTTTATGATGGCTACTGACTGATTACAAAAAAGTACCTAAGTGCCACGAGTTCCTTGAAAGCCAAGTTGCGGGTTTGCAAAAATGGAGAAGTCAATTCTTCCTAAAAAGCTCAGAAACCACATTAACCAAGACAAAATGAATCAAAGAGAACTACTAAAATCTGCTCACTGTCCTCCCAATAACAAACTAAACTGAAAGTCCTATAGCAGGGAGACCCCAGCGCAGAAGAGCCAACATCACTAGGACCATCGCCTCCTCACAAAAAGAGGAATCAATAGGACGAGAAGGTGTCAAGAAGGTGTCACAACAAACACATGAAGATTCCAAACTGCTGAGAGATACATTCCTGAAAATTTCTACAATTTTTGTGTTTCTTCCTGAGACAACAGAGGAGTGAAAGGAGTGAAAGTTGTGGAAGAGAAGGTGAACAGAAGAGGCAGGAAACAGAATATAGAACATGTATCTGATTAAGTAAGGAGGGACCCCAGGCTATCAAAAAGAATCAACTATCTTACTTTAGAGGGAGTACTACGTAGGGGGAGAGCTACATGCCAGGGAAAGGGTTTCAGTGGTTTACACACACACACACGCACAGAGAGAGAGAGAGAGAGAGAGAGAGAGAGAGAGAGAGAGAGAGAGAGAGAGAGAGAGAGAGAAATTATGATGGCAGCTGCCTGTATATACACATTACCAAGTTTATTTTTATAAACAAATCAGCAGTTCAGGCTACTTTGATCCAATCTTCTCTAGTATCAGTATTTATTCTCTGTGCATATTAAAACACAGAAGAGCACAAATATTTCAGAAAGAGGAATCTAGAACCTAACCTGCTAAAATTTGCCTCCTGCAGCAGTGGTCCCCAGGATACTTCTGCATTTGACAGCCATTTCTTGCATAACACAGACAGGTAGAAGTTTGGACAGTACTAGTAATATAAGTGCCTCTTAGAGCACTGGGCACAATTTAAAATTCAAAAATGTAGGGCCAGGAAGATGGTATCAAAAAATGATTGCTTATTTGAAGTAACTAAATTCTCCAAATAACAAGACATTTGACTATGGCTAGAGGATGCCAGAATCAAGTCCAAAGTTTGCACTGGAATGAAAAATTTTAAAACCTCATCTGCAAGATCTCTAAGCAAGAGTTATTAGTGAAATGATCTTACATGTCAGTCTGGGAAAAAGTACAACCTAAGACTAACACTGTTGTCCTAGGGAAAAGTGTGTGAAATGTTAATAAAGACAGAAGGAAATAGTGTATATCTGTATATTGTGGTTAACTTCTGTTCAAATAAATGCCACAGTCACTCCTTCAGTGCCAATAAGGGAAGATTCCACAGCAAGCCTATTATTTGGTTCCAAATGAGCACAGTGCTGGATCAGGAAGCCTCCAGTGCCCAGAAGAGAACTGAAACAGATTCCTTCCCTCATCACTGACGGCCTGACAACTACCTGTCAGGCCCAGGGCTTGAGCCCTAGGGACACGAAAGCTATCATGTGAGTACAGGACAACCAGGTAGTCACTCCAAATGCAGTATGTTGAGTGTCATGGGGAGATCTGCCCAGGGGCTCTCCCAAGAACAAAGAGAGGATCTAACCATCACTGAGACATCAGGAAAGGCTTCCTGAAGGAGGCGGTGTCCATGCTGAAGTGCTGCGACCTTCATCTACTTGCCCACTGCCTGCCAGGTGCTAGCTATGAACTCCCGCATGTTCATTCATTTATTCTCAATGACCTTATCATTCCACAATACATGGGAGAAGGCTGAATCTCAGCAAGGTGAGAGTCAGTAGCTCAAGGTCAAGTTGGTACTAAGCCCAGTTTGCACAAGAGGCAGAGTTCATTCTCTCAAGTCCAAGTGGCTAGAACAGAATATGAAGAAAATAATGTTGAGAGGCACGAGTGCAGAGGTACTCACGGGCCAGGACCACAATTTAAAGAGAAAACAAGAAAACAACACTGTCAAGGGACTGTAATCACAACAGCTGCGATGGAGTAAAACACTGCCACTTACAGAGACATGGATTCCAAGGTTGGCACTGGCATGATTGGCTGTGTGTCTACTGTGGTCTGGATCTGGAATGTTCCTTAAAAGCCTCAGTATTTGGATGTGATGGATTATAAATGGAATCATGAGCTGTTAGGAGCAAGGGTCTTGGTCTGCAGGGGTGGATTATTGGCGTGTGGTCAATTACATGTGGGTGGTGGAAGACAAGTGTATGGTAGATTACAAATTGTAGGCATGAGGCAGATTAGGGCTTAAACCTAGAAGGGACAGAAAACTGAGGCTGGACCCAAGAGGAATGAATCACTGAGATGCGACCTGGAAGGATATATGCTAATTCCTTCTCCTGGGATTTGGCTTCTTGTTTGCAATGCTGTGTGGAGCAGCCTCCACTTCTGCCTTTACCATGTGCTTCCACTGCTGCTGGCTGCCCATGAACGGACTGTGACCTTCTGAAATTCTGAGCTAAATTAAATCTTTCCTCTCCTAATCATGTGCATGTCAAGTATTTTGTCACAGCAACTAGAAAGTAACCTAGTGTCCACTGCAGTTTCATCCTCCTAAACTTTTTTTTTTTTAGAAATAAAAATATACTATTGACTAGCTAGAGGTTGCAGTGATAAGAAAAAAAAAAGAAATAAAAACAAAATCCGAGTGCTTTTCACAGGGACAAAATGAGCATTATGAGCCCTGCATCATCCCCAATCAAACCAAAACCAAAGCAAAACTTGGCTCAGTACTCAAACTCTCCTCTGATAAAACAGAGAAGGTGATTATTTATAGGCTGGACCACTGTACAATTTTGGGAAACGATGGGTCTAATGCAGGTAGCAGTGACTGAAGCACACTAAACACTCAACAAAGGAAGCCCACATTACCAGCTGTATCTCTGAGTCAGCCCCTGCCATTGGCTTTAGGGTTACATCACTAATAAGCCGTTTTCTCACCACATGATAGCAAATATGTTATGTTAGAGGGAAAAAATTAAATAGATCTCATCTTTTAAAAAAAAACAGAGAAAAGGTAATTAAATACAGTGTGGTGTCCTGGATTGAATCCTAGATCAGATAAAATACAGGTGAAAAAACTGGTGAAGTCTATATAACGTCTGTAGTTTAATAGTATAAATCAGTATTTTTTTTAGAACAAAGGAACAATGATTCTGTAAGCTATTTACAGGTGGGGAAGGAGGGTGGTAGTTTGTACTATCTTTGTAACTTTAATCAAAAATATTCTAAAATAAAATTTTATCTTAATTAATAGATAATAAAGAGAATAAACTTCTTAATCATTGAGACACTCAAGGTCTTCCAAAGTTATGATCACGTGCCTGAAGGCACAAGGAAAACATTGGGCTTTCTGAATGGTAAGAGAAGACGTAGCAAGGTGCCATTACCCGGTCACCTGGAACACTAGTCCATAGCAGGCTGCACTTCACTGCTGTTCTTGAAACTAGATTTTTAAGAAACATGGGCTTCACCAAACAGATTACCTTGGGTTATAGATTAGAATGAGGGCCAGCATGCTTTTTATAAAACGGTTAGAAAGTAACGCTTCAGGCTAGGCCACATCATCTCTCATAAATACTCAACTCTACCATAACTGCTGGGCAAAAGCAACCACATAGAAAACATAAAGGGCTGAGTGTGGACGCGTTCCAATAAAACTTTATTTACAAAGACAGGCAGCTATGTGCCACAGTTGCTTCTCCCCAGATCAGGTGGACCAGATGAGTTCGATGGGGCTAGAGGTGATGAAAACAGCAGGGAAGGCAAACCTCCCACCTTTGAGAAGGCCCTGTCATCGTCATCTGCCACCCCATCCCCACCCTCCTGGCTTGGCAGCTCAGACCTTCTGGTTGTGCACCTACAGTTCAACGGACCCGCAAACACCCAGTGCTCTACTGCTGCAAAAGCTCTGCTCCATAGTTCCCCCTCACCTCTCACACAGGAAGCCCTCGCATCCATCAAGCTAACATGCAAAAGCAGGTAACAGGTTTACTTCAAGAAAAAGTATCTCTTCTGTTGGAGGCATATGGCCACAGATAGGATGAGGGCCAAAAAGGAATCCCTGAAACCCCACGGAAGAAAATACTACCGCAGTTAGCACTTGGGCTTAAACCTGCAGACTGCTGGGCTTCCAAATGGACTTCCTCCTTTCAAAAGAAAGGACCACTATCTTGTCACCTGATAATCCTGGCAAAGTTTACTCCCTGGGCAAACACTCCTGGGTTTGCTATAGGAGAATTGATATCTCTGATTGACCATCTTCTACTCATAGAATTGCTTTGAATCTTATTTTCCTTTCTACCAGAAAGCTGTTGTGGAATCACGTAAGGGAACTGAATCTGAACTGGCTAGCTGAGCAGAAAGGGAGCTATTGCTTTATTTCAGAAAATTAAAGGGCTTCAGGTAACACAAGGTTGGACTCCTGCAAGGTCACTGACAGGAATGTTTCTACCAGCTCAATCGTCGTGTGGAAAATAGCTGTCACCTAACGTGAGGGCCAAACAGACACAGAACCAAGCCCAGCTCAGAAGGGACACAAACACTCTGCTAAGAAAAATCCTGTGAGCTGACTAATGTGTTGCCTGTTGTGGTGAGCCACTTTGCCTGCTCAGAATAATTTATAGATCTGACTGGGCCTCAGGAGGATCCCCACACCCTGCCCTGTAGTAAGCAGCCAAGGGTGGATGCTCAGAGATTCCCCAATAGAGAGGCAAGAAGAAGAGACCAGGCAGAGCCCAGCACAGGTTGAAGTCAACATCCACAGTTTCTCCAAGGTCACCATGCCTATCTACTTAAGCTATTGATGGAGTCAACTATGTAACTGATGAACCAGCAAGTCAGGGTCAAGTTAAACTAAGAAGATCAAATTAGGTTCTCAGGGGGAAGGAAAACTCCAGCAGGTGGCTGCCTAACCTCTCAGAGTCAAGACTGGGTTTTGTTACATGCCTTATCCTGAAACCTCATAACCAGCCAAATGAGCAGATATGATTATCCCCCTTTTATGAATGATCTTGCTAAGCCTCGGTTTGCTTAAATAACTTACACGTGGTCTCCAAGGTTTTAAGAATCAGGGTAAGTATGTAAAGTTAGGCCCATCTGACTTTGAAGTCAATGCTTTCCAAGTCCAAACCATCTCCTAAAGCAGACAGTAAACCCATGAGGCTCCTGCCATAGTTAGGCAACACAACCAAAATAATTCATAAGCAGGAAACAGTACGTTTCAACAAGAGCATCAAGTAAAAAATAAATCTCTACTGTGACACAAAATCCAATGAAACTAAAAAGAAAAGAGTAAGACTAATGTAAGATTTGATGCTTTTTAAAGTCTTAGGAAAGCAAAATGTTACTTCAAAATTCAAACCTGTATCTTCATGTAGCAAAGTCAAATTTTTATGACAGGGCTTTATAGTTACATAGATAACCAACATGCTAACTTAAAAATAAGACCTTCAAATTTCAGACCTTCCAATCACAACACAGCAAAAGAAAATGTGACCCCCAACTGCCGACAGGTGCTCAGTATGCAATACAAACACTAAAATCATCCTAGAAAGCCACAACAGAAGCACACCAAAGGACAGACGTTGCTGGGCAGTTAAGAATAGCAGTTTCTATACAAAGTTGGAAAAAGAACTCTTAAAAAATAAACAGGACAAAAATTGTATCCTCAACATCCATGTCACTATACATTTATTATAGTTAGAGGCCAAGCACACCAGCCCTGTGATAAGCTTCAAGAGCGTTGCTGCAGTTGGAATGACATCTGAATATCATGTTTCTCATAAAAAGCCTACAGATGCTGCTCCACTGTAAATACTCCCAGCCCACGTCTCTCCACCCAACTGTGGGGAGCGTTACACTCCTCCCCAAATCTCCCCAAGATGCAGGTGGGAAGTGTGCAGCAACCACACTTAAGTGTTTATTCCCCACAGATCATTATAAAGCACAACCACGTGGCTTGATGCTATGTCTGGAGCAAGCCACATGGTTCAGATTTCAAATCTTTCCCCAAAGTCTCAAGTATTTGAAAAGTGACTGGATTATTGGGGTTTGACCGGATCAAGTTATTATCTACTGATTTCACATGTTGTTAAGAAACAGTGCTTTTTTGGGAGAGGGAGATCACTCCCTCTGCTTCCTCTTGCCCGCCATAAGCAGTTGCTTTCTACCAGACCCTTCCACCATACTGCCATAGCCAACCAATCATGAATGGACAGAGACCTCAGAACTGTGAGCTAAAATAAATGTTTTTTCCTTTAATTTGTAGGTGTTCTCTATTGTGTCCTAGAAATAAGAAAATGACTACAACAGAGTCCTTCTATAATATAAGGGCAATGACAAACTGACAGCTGAGCTCGCCCTACTGAATTTTGGGTGAGAGGGGTACAATATGAATAATGGTTCCACGTACAACTAGAAAATTTCAATCTCTACAGTAGGATACCCGTAAATAATGAGGGCAGGAAGGTAGAGGTCAAATTCCAACAATGTCCCTGG
The DNA here is from genome assembly GCA_004027205.1 of Ctenodactylus gundi. Classification (NCBI taxonomy): domain Eukaryota; kingdom Metazoa; phylum Chordata; class Mammalia; order Rodentia; family Ctenodactylidae; genus Ctenodactylus; species Ctenodactylus gundi. The sequence goes on from PVKB01002371.1 coordinate 79,894, forward strand.
CTAGTCATGTGACTTGAACCAATCTTCCTATTTGTGCCCTGATTTTCCTATCTTAAAAAAAAAAAAAGCCTATATTTACCCCCACTGAAATGGTGTGGCCATTTAGAGGAAATACCACAAAGCAGCTACAACAAAGTCTGGAGGCCCACCCTAGCTGATGTGCTATGGTTTCTGACTCAAAGAAATGCGACAGAGCAACTATCTAATCTAACCTTCTTGACAGCTCAAACCACCAGCCGGTACTAAATAAAGCCAAAGGTTCTCTTCCTTCTGGTCCCCAGTCCTCAAAGAGGCAATGGAGGGAACAAACCGCTAAAGTGAACAAAGAGGACCCACGCACTCACAGCATGGCAACATGCTCCCCCACTCAGCTAGCCCTAGCCTTCCTTAGACTTGCCCTTCCTTAGACCCCAGTGTCTCAGAACCCACTGAATGGCCCCGCTGCTCAGTGTGGTACATAATAGGTGCTAGCCCAATTCTTTCTTCACAGCACTCAGTACCACACAGCACATCCTGCCCCAGGGAGGCGCTGGCTCGGCCTGGAATCACAGGCCTGGGAATCCACCATGTTGTGTAACCAGGGCCAACTTAGGGGTAAGCAGACTGAAGCTGCTAACCTTATTAGGAAACGATGTCCCTACTGTCCAATAAACATGTTGTAAACCCTTGTAATTGGCAACCCACGCCTTTTGGTTAAGTATGACCCTCTCTTGTTCTCTTTCTAAATTTATATAGCTTCCCGCCTCATTACAAAGCAGTTTGTGTTCATTTTAGTTGAATGCAAAAAGGAAGATGTGCAAAACACATGACACATTTCAAAGATAAATTCCTTACTTTAAAAATAAAATCACAATATCACAGTTTAAATATGGAGACACCAACTTTTAGGATGAACAGCCTAGCCTAATCCAACAGAATTGGCAGTAGTGAGAACAGACAATGTTCAGATGAGGCTGTGGGCAACCCTTGTTCTACCCCCACTACACCCAACCCCCACATAAAAACACCAAGAAAAAGAAGCCAGAAGGTGTGGTTAGAAAGTTCCTCAGAAGAAAAAGAGAAAAGACAGACACAGAGACAACAGAGAGATGAAAAGTCTGCCTGGGACTGCTATCCTATAATTTAGAAGTATATGCCAAATTCCTCAGAAATCTGTTAAAAAGTATTTAAATTGTCTTTCTGAACTTCAGACAAATCATTCATGTTGACTGTAATACTCTTAGGCACAAAATCATATTTAAGAAATAATATGATATCTCCTAGAAAAATCCATTACGTTCCAGGACAGCAGTTCTGGGGCAACAGTGAAATGATCTGAAACACCATGGCATTGTCTCTGGGAAACTTACACCTGCCCACCTGAAAGGAAGCAGCTTATTTCAGTGAACAAAATAAAAATGGTAACCAGTGAGTACCCACCAAGTATACGGAAAGGCCCGAAGTAGGAAAGGAGTGCGCTGATCATTGAGCTTGCTTTTTGTTCTGAGACAACATCTCACTACATTTCCCAGGCTGGCCCTGAACTCCTGCCACATGTCACAGCACCCACTTTTTACCTACTGAGTTTAAATAATCAACATGAGGCTGGAAGTTGAGCCCAGTGGTAGAATGCATGTCTGGCATGCAGAGCATCCTCGGGTTCAACCCCTAGCCCCAAAATAGATAAAACAAACAAACAAACAAACAAAAAACCTAACCAACCAACTAACCAGCATCAAGTCTGCACTGGCACAAAATCAAAGGGTACCACAGCAGCTCAAGACAACAGCTGGGGTACAGATTTTTGGAAGAGCTTAATATGCAAGAAAAACAAACATCTGCCATGTATCTCAGCAGCTGGGAGAAAACTACTACCTTGCTGACCTGCTCTGGGCCCAAGCAAGATGCACCTTCGGGTACCCACATCCCCAGCACAAGAGCCACTCCAAGATGCTGCCACCTGGACCATGGCAGAGAAGGCAGTATGCATTTTCATCTGAAATTCTGAGAGGAGGCACAGAGCGACGCCTGATGTTTCTTAAAAGAGATTTGCTTCTGTGGCACAGAACCTAAAAGGATTACCTGTCAAGGGCCTGGCTCCATCAACTACAACAGAACAAAACCTGTTTAGAGAAAACCACTTTATGGGGGAGAGATGACTTTGGAACATTCAAAATACCTTGACCCATGATGTAACGTCCTCCAAAGAGACCTAGCTAGCAATTCTTCATTGGTAACGAAGTTGGCCATCACCTTACTGTGTGTACAGGTAAGTAATAGCTCCAGATTGACTGACGGCAATGAATAATATCCACAAGTCATAAACATCAGTGGCAACTCAAGAAATCCAATTCTGCTGCACTGTTTTCCACCTGCCAGAAGCCACTGCTGTATGTCCACACTGCCTCTGTCAGAATCACAGCTGTACACCTGCTTCCCAGTGACTGAGGTTGTAGCACTTCTGTGCAACAGAGCAACCAGGATCCTATGGGATCCACATACATTCCTCAGAACCTGAGGTAAGCCAAGTGTTCATTTTGGAACAAAGAGTCAACCGCAGTGGTTGAAAAACAGGTGGCAGAGGCAGTGTCTCCTTCCAAAAGCTCTGGGCAGAGTTCTAATGACTCCATCACTACTCTGGTTACCAAGGAACTTAACATTTACTCAGACCCTACAGTAGTCAACACTGGACAGCTGGTATTCAGAGACGAGGGAGAAAAAAAGGCACTAAGACAAGAGAACACATGCAGTGAAACTATCCTTCCACATGTAGAAGAAAGAAAAACGTTCTGAAGAGAATTAGCGACAGTATTTCTGTTAATTCCTGGAAAGGGTGTTTTTAATCTTTCTTTAATAAAGACAAAAGAAGATGGATCAGAAAATAAATATGGTGGCTAGGGAGCCATGGGTTGATACATGGAGAAAAAGTGTTTTCAAAAGCAAAGCACTATTGTAAATATATAATGTGAAGAATTTCCTAAATATGTGAGCATCACAGAGAAAGCACAGGTGTTAAGATCTAATTCCTATCATTAAGTTTTTACCATCTAGCTTGGGGAAAGATAAAGACTTGGTATATAGAGCTGGAGGAACAGCCCAGTGGTTAGTGTCTTGAAAGCAAGAAAGCAAGCAAGCAAGAAAGAAAAAGAGCCTAGATACACAGACAAACGCCTATCACATAAATATTAATAATACTAAAAGGCACATATTAACTAACATTCACAGAGGCAATTACTTTATTAATGCCAAATAATATCACTAGAAAAAAAAGCATTCAAAGGCTTCCCTGCAGACTAGATTATGAAGGAAGATTTCCTGAGGTGAAGATCAAATTAGAGCCTGAAGACAGATCCGATGGTCTTGAGCACTCAGTCAGGCCAGGAGATATTTAAGGCAGAAGGAATCCAACCCTTGGAAAGTGTGTGCAAGCTACTGGGAAAACAGCAAACATACCACCCTGAAGAACGTTTTTTAAAAACTCACATTCTCAATCAAACACAGGATAAAAACATTCATTTTACAGAAGCAGAGCACTGGACAGTGATGAACACAGATAAGGAAGAGCAGAAGGGGAATGGAGGGAAGATGCGAACGGGGCAGGGGACAGGGAGACAAGGAGGCGAGAGGAGGGAGTGGAAGGAGAGGTGCTACCTGCAATGTTCAGAGCGCGGGCAGGCCACCTGGCTGACAAGGGATGCGTACTTCAAAAGCAGGAAAATTCCACCAAAATAAGTGACAAATGCTTGAGGTGATGGGTCTGCTGCTCATCACCCTGATGTGATCACTACACATTCTATAAACATTACACTATACCCCATAAATATGTACAATCACTGTGTGTTAACAAAAATAAATTTACAGATAAGAAAAACAGAGAAGTTATTCACCCCAGAAGCTCTCAACCACGAACACATGCTACAAGGGTGGGAGAGGCGCAGGAGCACGCAGTCTTGCACACCAGGGCTCAGCAACCCTCACCAGGGCCCCTGCTAGAGATGCATGCTCTCAGGTCCGTACTCAGATCTCCTGAGTCATCAACTCTTGCGTGGGGTCTGGGAGTGTGAGGCTCAGGGTTTTGTTCACCAAACCTGGGACCTTGAGCATGCTCAGCAGGTGCTTTATGACTGAGCCGTAGCCACCAGTTTAAAAGCGTGGATTTTAATAGGCTTGATGAGTGATTCTGACGTGTGTTTGAGGACCACTCACCTATATACCGAATATAAATCTGAATGGAGAAAAGCTCACAAGTAAATGCTAACATGTATACCAGAAGCATTCTAAGACTTCACCGAAAAGGAAATGCATTTCATCTACTGCCTTAAGAAAAATCAAGTTCTCAAAGTAAGAGCAAGTCCTTCCAGACTCACTTCCACCACAGCCCTCTTCCTCTCACTTTCTGATTCTTAAGGTTGGAGTGCTTCCCATGACATTTTCAAATGCGTGTGAACAGGAAGCTAGGGGATTTGCTCCTCATTTGGTTTACAACCAAAACCACCAAGCTCTTCTTGTTTCAGGCCCAGACGTGCTGTGTATTGAGCCTGGGCTATCCTATGGCTCATCATGTGACTTTTCTGCAGCACTGCTGCGGAAGAAAGATGACTGACTAAAGTGTCCTCCCTAGACTGTGACTCCCACTTACTAAAAGAAATAATCAGGGATCTGTTTTCACTAAAACATACACAGGCTAACCTCCACCCCGAGGGCAGCCAGAATTACAGATTCTGGGGTCCCGTGTAACTAATTTGGGGTTCTTACGTAACTGTTACTGCGGCTTGTATTATAGCAAAACAGCCTTTTTTATTGTGGAAAAGGAACAGTAAGTTGAGCTGGGATACAGCTCAATGGCTGAGTGCTTGCCTAGCATCTTCAAGATGGTAGGCCCAATCTCCAGTAAGGGCAAGGGAGGAGGCGACAGGCAAATCAAACTAATGTACGACTTAAATCCCCACTATACAATCTTCAGCACACAAAACCAACATTTATCACAATCTCAGAAATAGGCTCCTCTAGAGAATGTTTCCATACTTGAAATTTTACTCTGACTTTAAATTAGCTTTCAACCTCCTCGGTTCCCCCCAAAATTTCTCCATGCCCAATTTCTCCCTGCCTCTCTTAATACTTAATAAGTTCATAATGATTTCATGCGAAACCAGCTGTAACTATAAAAAGCTGAGTAATGTGAGGAACACTTTCCAATCCATTTAAAGTCCCAAGAATCCCCAGCTAGGGTCAGATGACATCATTATCTAGAATTTATTTTAAGCAACTTTGGTTTAAAAGAGAATTTAATGCTCTCCAATGAATTATAAATATATTTTTGGGTGTAATTTGATTGATTAATCAAGTAATGTCTTGTAATTATTAGTGAGGTTGTTTCTGTCTTCCCTGAGCACTTGTTTGAAATATAATGCCCTGTGAGGCCCCACATCACTCCCCATTTTGCATTGACTTCACAGCCCCAGTCCACACAGCAAGACAAACACTTAAGCAGGCAAATAAGTTGAAGATATTTGTTTTTATTTGTCTGTCTTAGCATTAGTGTTATTTCTCCTAATATACCTGAGACGATTTTCACATGTCTGGCACTAAAACAAAACAGAGGAGATGAAATCAGATGTCATTCATCAAATCTCCATTACTCAGGGTGCTACAGAATGCTAAAACAAAGCTGTCAAAAATTCATGTAACTAAAATATCACTCTACAGACAGTTTCAAGAGACTACCCATCACATGTACGCATTGTCAGCTATGTCAAAACGTATATAACTAGTGAGACAACATCCTGAGTAGAAGCAAAACCAATTCCTCTTGAATGACCCAAAACTGCCAAAAATTGAACCTAGAGAAGATTTGAAATAGCATCCATTCCCTCTTCTAGCATAAGAACATGGACACTACTGAAAAGGTCTTTGCTTTATGGACCTTCTGCCTTGGGCAGCCACAACAAACAGAGAGTAAGCACCCTTAGCTCTCATGGCTTCAGTGCCCACTGGCCAAATAAACACCAACAGGAAGATGGCCATGGTCCTCTTTCCCTCAGTACCAGCCCAAACCATGGCTACTTACCCAGCAGATGCCCAGTCTCCACAGCTCCCGCCTTCTGCCGAAAGATGGTTCCTATCTAGTGTAGGAGGCCCCGGGAGAGATGCAGTCGTGGGAGATGGGGAGGAAAGTGAGTCCTGGCTGCTGGTAGGAGTATCCTCCTTCGGAGAGTAAGGACTGTCACCTACAGGGAAAATAGCATGGAATTTCAAACAAATGCTCAGAGAAGAAAAAAGTAACTCCACTAACAATCAAACAGCATTACTTGATTAGTCAATCAAATTATATTCAAAATTTAATTTACAATTCAGCCTGAGAGGCAACCGAGTGTCCTGTCTTTGAAGTTTTACATAAGTGTGTGCTTGGTTTAATCAAAGATGCTTAACAGAAACTATAGACTGAAACCGTAATGTCCCACAAAGGCCCACATGTTAAAGGTTTGGGCTAAAGCCTATGGTAATACTGAAAGACTGTGGACTTCCCAGCCCAGGACCTTCACACTAAGCTACATCTCCAGCTTATCCTTTTTAGTTTTGATTTTTGACACAGGGTCTCAGTAAGTGTTGTGATAAGGATCTGGAGTGTCCCCCAAAAGTCTCATGTATTTTAATGTTATGGATTGTCTATGGAGCCATGTAATGTTGGTGGACTGGGGTCTGGTCTGGAGGGGTGGATTGCAGTTGTTGGGATTAGGGGCATGTGAGTTAAGACTAAAGGTGTGTAGTGGTCACACCTTCGATACCTGGATGCAAGAGAGATTAAGACTGGGACTTGGACTAGGCTCAGTTAGTCTCATTCACCTGCCTGTTGTGATGTTGTGAGAAGCTGCCTCCACCTCTCTCTCTGCCATGTACTTCGATTGTTGCTGGCCGCCCTTGAATGGACTGTGAGCATCTGAAACTTTAAGCTAAAGTAAACCTTTCCTTTCCTAAATTTGTGTGTGTCAGGTATTGAGTCACTGCAACGAAAAAGTAAGTAAGACAGTAAGTCACTAAACTTTCCAGGCTGGACTCCAACTCCAACTTGCACTCTTTCTAACTCAGTCTCCCAGAAGGTGGACAGCATAAGAGGAAGAATCTTTAGGTACAGGAAATCTACGGGTTGTCGAGGACATGTCTTTGAAGGGGTAACAGGATACCAGTTCCATTCTCTTTCCCATTTTTTAATTCCTAGCTGAAAGGAAAACAGCTTTTCTCTGCCACGTGGGCCCAGCCATGATGCAGTGCCTTGCCCACTGGCCCAACAGCAAAGGAATCAATCAGTCGTGGATTGAAACCTCTACATGTGAGCAAAAATAAACTTCTTTTCCCTAAAAAGTTGACTTATTTTGAATTTTTGTTACAGTAAGAGAAAGCTGAACAACACATAAATAACTAGTGAGGAGAGTTTTTCCACCAAACACATACAAAACCCCCCAAACCGGATCAAACAGAAAAGAAAGCCTTAATAGCAGCATGATGGCTTCCTCAGCCACAAGAAAACAAAGTGTAAACCAGTGACAACACCAAAAACAATCCAGAGTGCCCACCAGCACTACAGATTTCAATCCCTCACCTTCTAGTCACCTTTGGCTCTTTACACCATTCTCAGTCACCATTTAGTGCACAAAAAAGTAATTCTAAAGAGACATTGTCTCCTGAGCTCGTATCACAGATTACAGCTTCTAATATCCAACACAGAAATCCTAGGCAGAGAGGAAGTTCCATTTCCCATCAAGGAGGGTGGTATATTTAAGCAGCAATTCCCTGCAGACACTGCAAGGGAAAAATTTAAGCAAAATATAAGAAGGCATTTCTTAAGTGAACTGCACGATTTATGCATTTACCAAGGATCATTTTATGAAACAGGCTTAGTCTCATTTATACATATTATGTGCTTCGGTGGAAAAAGAAAAAGACAAAAAAGAGTGCATACAATAATAGCGGCTTCCTTCAATTGGTCTCTTGCTTCCACAATGTTCCAGCTACCACAAAATGTACCTGAACTGTACCCATCAGAGCCTGGCTCTTCATCCAGATGTGCTATCGCCACTAAATGTTAATTAACCTCCCCTGGTATGTCTTATACGGATGTTCTATGAAGATGGTACTTGCATGGTCTCAATTTTATGTGTGTGTGTGGGGGGGGGGGTGGAGGGGAGTCACCAGAGTTGATCAACAAATTGATATGAAAGCAAATGATACACAATAGAGAGAGCCCTAGCCACCCAAGCTGCAAGATAACGGAATCTTCACACTATGAACCAAGTATGCAAAAATGCCAGAAGAACAAAGAACTTGCTCTTGAAATTCATCTTAGACAAATTTCAGATCTCCTAAAAACAAAGCAGGTGCTTAAAAATTCCACACTTTACTTAAACTACATCCCAAGATAAGTCTTGAAAACAAATTAAAGACAAAAAAAAAAAAAAAACCCTACTGACCCCTGACTTAGTTTACACTAAGGCAGTGAGAGAGTAGAAATGGACTTAGGGAGGGAGAGAACAAGAGAGAGGAAAAAGAGAGTTTGAAAGAGCAAGCAAGAGAGAGATGACAAGAAAAGGAACCTTAGAAATGGAATCTAGAAAAGCTGAAGTCAGGGAAGTGGGAGGCAGTGTGATTAGTCATGCCTAGAAGAAGGAACTGCCGGCGGGAGGTTGGAAGAAATGTACAGACAGCTCTGCACAAGATTCTAATAAAGGTGTTTAAAGCTCTTTCTGTCCTAAGAGTATTGCAGGGAGGGTGGGGCACATGATGAAATACGGGATGAACTTCCACTGTGAACGTATCATCCCCCTGGGCTACAGCTCTTTACACAGTCTTGTACTTTCCCCATTCACAAGTGTACAGTCTAGAGTATTACTTGATTGCTTCTGCTGTCATTTTTTCCAAAACCCTTCAACCACATACACGTTCACTAATTAGAGAAATTCAGCTTCAGTAGAAAGGCCAATTTTCAAGCAAATCAACCAAAACCCATGGCTAAACCACTGCTATGATTCCTATTAAGTTGCTGTCTTTCTGGGATAGAGGCCACTTTGGAACAAAGATGGTTTCTTTCCTGTGTTTGTAGAGCTCAAATCCATCCAGTTATTTTCTACAAATGAGATGAAGGCAGCAAGGACCAGAGCTCAAACATTTCCAAGGCCACCTGGTATCCCTCAATCATCTTGAGCAAACAAATAGAAAATCTCCTGCATACCACTTGATCACAGAGGAATGGAACTACAAATCAACAGCAAAACTGCCCTACAGAAACTCTGAAACCATATGGCAACTAAATAATACATATCAAGTAATCAATGGATCCCATTAAAAAATAGGGAAGAATGGAAGCACAACATATCAAAACCTACAAGACACAATGAAAATAGTTCTAAGAGGGAGGTTTACAGCTATGAATGCAAAATAAAGAGTAGTGATTCTACATATATAACCTAATGATGCACCTCAAAGTCCAAGAAAAACAGGAGCAATCCAAAAGTAGAAGATAAGAAAGTGTAAGATCAGAGAGGAAATCAATAAAATTGAGGCTAAAAAAATACAAAAGATGAATGAATCAGAGCCAGTTCTTCAAAAGGATAAACAAGGTTAATAAAAAGAAGAAAAAACACATACCAAGGCAAGTAGAAATGAAAAAGATGAAATCTCAACAGATACCACTGAAACTCAGAACATTAGAGAAAACTATTTTGAAAATTCATATTCCAGTAAGCTGAAGAACCTAGAAAAAAATAAATTCTTAGACATATAAATTATTAAAACTGAACCAAAAGTATATAAAAGCCCCACACAGACCAAAAAACAACAATGAAATGCAGGTTTTAATAAATACACCAATGACAAGAAAACCCAGGGGTCAATTGGGTCAGTATAGAATTTTACCACAACTTCAAGGAAGACCTAATGCTGATGCTTCTCAAATGCTTTCATGAAACTGATAGGGAACAAACTCTGCAAAACACATTCCTAAAAGCTAGCACTGCTCTGATACAAAAACCCAAAAAATAGAGGAAGTAAGGAGGAAAGAAAGAAAGGAAGGAAGGGAGGGAGGGAGGGAGGGACAGTGGGCGGGCAACAAGCCAATGAACACAAATGCAAAAGTTCTCAACAAGATGCTTTCAAACAGAATGCAACAAATCATTAAAAGGATTATGCACCATGATCCAGTTAGCTTCATCCCAGGAATGCAAGGATGGCCCAAAATGTGTAACTCGCAAGAACAAAAACTACACGATCATCTCGACAGACACAGAAAAAGCCTTTGGCAAAATCCAACATTCATTTGTAATAAAAACTCTGACAAAAATAGGCATAGAAGGACCTTACTTAAAATTGATAAAAGCCATTTTTGACAATCATTTATGACGCCATTTTTGCCATCATATTAAGTGTGGAAAAAATGAAACTATTTCCTCTAAAATTAGGAACAAGGGTGTCTACTCTCACCTCACTATCCAGCTAAAGTTCAGAGAAATTAATCAAAAGAAAGAAAGAAAATTCATATATGGAAGGAAGAAGTCAAACTACACATACCTGCAGATTACATGGTATTGTATATAGAAGACCCAAACATTTCACCAGTAGATTCAGCATAAATAAATTTGGCAAAACAGCAGGATGCAAAATGAACACACAAAAATCAGTAGCATTCTGGAACACCAAGAAAGTCACCAAGAAACAAATCAGATAAACAATCCCATTTTAAAAATTAAATCCCTAGGAATTAACTTAATCAAAAACTCCAAAGGTCCGAACAATGAAAATTACAGTGATCTGAAAAAGAACATTGAAGAGGACATTCGAAAAATGGAAAGACATCCTCTGTTCCTGGACAGGCAGAACAAGTATTATCTAAATGGCCAAACTATCAAAAATCACATACAGATTCAATGTAATTCTAATCAAAATATCAGCAGCATCCTTTACAAAACTGGAGAAATCATTACTAAAATTCGTGTAAAACAAAGGAGACCCAGAATAGCCAAAGCAATCCTGAACATTAGAACAAAGTAGGAGACATCACAACTCTGTATTTCAAGTTACACTACAAAGCAACAATGATAAAAACTGCATGATACTGATGTAAAAGCAGATAGGCGAGTTAATAAAACAAGGATATAGAAATAATCCCAGGCACCTTCAGCCATCTATCTTTGACAAACAGGCCATAAACATATTCTGAAAAAATGATGTCCTCTGTAACAAACGGTACTGGGAAAACTGGCTATCTACATCCTGAAGAATGCACCTACACCCTTATCTTTCATGCTGAACTAAAATAAAATGAATCAAAGACCTAGATATTAAAACAGAAACACTAAATCTGCTAGAAGATAAAAATAGGTAAAATCTTTGAGAACATAGGCATGAACAAGGACTTTCTGAACAGAACACCAGTTGCACAAGAGCCAACTTCAGAAAATAACTGAGATTCTATCAAAAAGCTTCTAAATAGCAAAGAAACAATCAAAAGAGTAAAGAGGCAACTTAGAAAATGGGAACGAAATCAGCTGCTACTCCTCAGTCAGAGAACTAGTATCTAGAATGTATATTTTTTTTAAATCAAAAGAAATTCAATCCCCTCCAGAAAATAAAAGACTGAATCAAAAATGGGCAACTGAAATGAACAGACATTTCTTTAAAGTAGCACATGTTCTCTAATGTTCAGCCGTTAGAGAAATGCAAATCAAAACAATACTGAGATTCCAT
>PVKB01002371.1:96941-290521 GCA_004027205.1 Ctenodactylus gundi
AAAAAAAAAAAAAAAAAAAAAAAAAAAAAAAAAAAAAAAAAAAAAAAAAAAAAAAAAAAAAAAAAAAAAAAAAAAAAAAAAAAAAAAAAAAAAAAAAAAAAAAAAAAAAAAAAAAAAAAAAAAAAAAAAAAAAAAAAAAAAAAAAAAAAAAAAAAAAAAAAAAAAAAAAAGAGATGGAAGATCTAACTTGCCACAGCCATGCACACGTGTGCAAAACCTTTTATCGCAATGGATTTGCCGACCAAAACTATTAGGGGCCTGAAGATAATCTAAGACAGTTAGAGAACTCAGAAAAAAGCTTTTAGAGATATAAAGATATGTTCAGTTTCCAGAATAATGAGAAAGAAAATAATGTTTAAAGAAATATTGAGCAATTTCTCAAAAAAAAAAAAAGCCCTAAAAGACATCAATCTAACGGACTCAGTCAAATAGGAGAATAAGGGAAGCCCTGCACATTAGAGAATTATCAAATACAGGGGGGGGGGGGGGCACAACAGACATAAAGAGCAGGCCACATTTAAAAAAAAGAACTAGTTTGACACCTGCTATGGGTTGGATCTTGAGTGTCCGCAAAAGCCTCGTGTTTGGAACTGTGTATTATTGGGTGGTAGGGCTTGGTAGGGAGGTGCAGGTGATTGGAGTTTGACTTGGAAAAGGCTGTGTCAACTTCTTGCCCTTGTGGGGCCCCAAGGGCACAGCTTGCAGGTGTTTCTTGTTGACTTGTGGGCCAGAATATGAGGGAAGGGCACTTGCTGGGGGAGGACACAACTGGCAGAACTAAGTAAAGGACGGAAGAAAAAAACACTGTTACAGTTTCTTCCCTTGCTCCTGTCTCCACTTGGCTTCCTTCTGTTTGCAACATGTGAAGGACTCTCCAGCCTCTACATTGCGCCTTCACTCTTGCTGGCTGCGCCATGAGACCTTCTGAAACCGTGAGCTAAATCAATCTTTCCTCCCTTAAATTGTGGATGTTGGGTTTTTTGTCCCAGAAGTGAATAAGTAACTAAGGCAACACCAGCCTTGTCAACACAACACTAGGTGAAGAATAAAACTGAAGTAATTTTTTAAAGTATTAAAGGAAAAGAACACTGAGCAGAGAACTGTATATTCAAACCATCAAACTGTCATTCAAATGTGAGGGCATAATAAAAACATTATTAGACATAAAATTCCCCCAAAGGTCTGCCATGCAAAGAATCATACTGATAATACTCTTGGAGAAATTTCTTAAGACTCAAATTAAAAAAGCAACACAGGACGTTCAGCTAACTTGATAATGTCTGATTGCCTTAGAAAAGGGGGAAAAAAAACAAAACAGGACAAAAGAAGGAGAGAAGGAGATCATAACAACTCAGAACCAAAATTCTAGAAAATTCCAACATCTGGGTAAGAGGATGGCCAAAGATGTGAGAGTCCACTCAACAACAAGCCTAATTAGGGAAAGAGGAAGAAATACACTTAAGTATACACAACTCAATAAGTAAGACTCAAAATTATGACAACTGCTTTAGAAATAAAAAGAACACAGTAGAAGAACATTACCATAAAAAAGAAAGTAGAAGACAAGGGGAGGAGTAAAAATTGTATTAAATAAAAACATAAGATGGCAAAATCTTTCCATAATTGTAATTACAACATAAAAAATTAAATCTAATTTTAAATGACTTTTCAAATGCTTTTCGTAAAACTGACAATATGCTAGCTATAACAAAACATGCTTAAAGGAAACAGGTGAAGGTTGAAAAATACAATTAAAAAAGGATGTACTAGGCAAACATGAACCACAGGAAAAATGATGACCTTTAAACTGCATGAGAATGCCTTTGGGTAGATAACACGACAAGATGACAGAGACAAAAACAAATACCTAACGAGACAGCCCCGAGCAACAAATGACAGCCCTGCAGGAAAAACAGAAAAATCAACAGCCACAATGGAGAGCTTAGTATGTTCCTCTCAGACACTGTACTAAGCAAGAAAAAGGGAAGAGATACCTGTAACTAACAATACAAAGCTCATCTATTTCACACATAAATACACAGTTTAACAACAAACGGAGGCCATACATTCGTCTCAATATCTCACAGAACATTCTGGAAGGAAGACTACAAAGCCCTATCACATTCCCAAGGATGACGACTCAGTAAATTCTATCATCAGACCAGAACTGCAGAACAATCAGCACTTCAGAGAAGAATATATTTTACAATTTTCATGTTAGCAAACTAAAGTCAGAAAAAAGTCACAACATAAATGAAGAGATGCTCAGAACTCCATAATTAAAAAGAGTCTGTATTAAAATGCTTAAGAAAAAGTGAAAAAAAAAACCAAAGATAACGTCATAGTTTTAAAATATTAGGAAACAAGACATGTTCAGAACATTTTTATATGCCATATTTAACAGACAATCTTCCTAAATATTGATAGTCAAAGAGCACTCATCTTTATGACTTTTTAAATATTCAAATTAAATTCAGTCAAAATGAACTCTCAATGAAACTATGATTTACGGAAATATCCCTGGTGCCACCAAGGATCGGTGGTATACTCTAAGTGATAGGAGCCCAAGCTACTCTACAAGGCAGGAAGCCAATAGTCTTCACCATTACTATTGTTTATTAGTATGTAAAACATGTTGAGAATAAAAATCTCCAAAATCACTGTTGAAATCGGGACAAATGTGATCTGAATATGACACTCAAAGAATACAGAAGTAAATCTCAAAGCAAAGCATCATCTGGCTTATTTTTGATGGTAACTTCCACCAAAAGTAGGTGGATTTTCCCCAGCAGAGTGAGCAGAGCTGCCCTGGCCAACACCTACGGGTCGCTCCTCTGCCTGCAATCATCCACTGTCCGCCTGCACTTTCTGTCTGTCACACAGGCCCACCCAGGAGTAACCTGCAATCTCCAGCACGAGCGTCTCAGCCTCTCCCCCTCTGCCCAACTGATGAGTATGCTCTAGGATGTGCACTCTGAGGAGGACTAACGCACCAACAATGGAGGGCTAACTTTCCACACTGAAGCGGGCTCAGAAGGTGGGGAAAAGAGCGCATCCTGAAGGACAAACACCTCTGGGCAAAATCCCAAGGGGACAGTCAAGAGCTCAGAGAACAAAGTCCAACACAGGAGGCTGAGACTGGGAGGGGCTTAGGAAATGCACATGGGAAGGATAACTGCTTGTTTTGCTACCTTAAATAAGTGTATGTAAAACATAACCTCTCAACCAGACAGGAGATACTCAGGCCCTAGTTTCCACTATGTGGGAAGACACTGACATCAATAAAATCTGCAAACAATAGTGGCCTTTCCTAACGTTACCCAGGACATTCAGAGTACTTAAAAGGAGAGTGATGCTGATGGTCATGAACATAGCTACTATGCTCATCTCATATATTATATATTCTGACATTAATTTCATTTTGCTAAAATAAAGTCTGACTTGTTATAGTTTATCACATCAAAAGGCAGTGCCTAATGCTACAATGACTGGGGTAAACAAGAACATGCTTAAATTTAGGTTTCCTGCTGCCCAGCTCAAACTTCTGTTGGACGTGATATTACACATAAAACCTAATTTTGAACAGCAAATGAGCAAATGTGGAGGTAACCTATATAAACTTAACTCTGTCATGGAGCTGGTAAGACTCTGCAGCTGACTTAATAGATGGAGTGGGGATCAACAACCGGACTGCAAGGTTGACACAGAACAAAGGTAGCATATGGGAAGAGAAGGATGACCCACCCAGACGGGAATCTGCTTTTTAACAAAGTGGTTCTTTCTACTTGTATACGGCTGTATCCTTCTCACCCAAGTCTTACTAAGTCTATCATAAATCTGCTGGTTTTCAAACTACTAAGTGAAATTACTATGGCCCATAAAATATTCAAGACTTCGGATTCTGAGTCAAGGAATGTAACCTCCAAGCAACTTTCTGTAACTTCCTATTGCTCCAAAGATAAGATTACTGTTTTGCCTAATACTCTCTTTTGTACCTCCTTCTTAGCCCCAGTACTTCCATAACTGCTGACTTTCAGAAACTGAGGCAGGCAGATGCCCAAACTCACTATGAGATCATACCCACGCAACAATGGACTATCTCGTGTCCCTAGGTAGATTTTCTAAGGCCAATTTCTTCCAAGTGGCCCACTGCTTGGGTGCCGAGGTGGGGGAATTGGAGAGAGTCACGCTTGTTTCTTCCTAACTTAGCCATATGCTTGGCTGAACCGGAGCATCACAGAATCCTACAGCCCTTCCTCAACTAAAACGTATCTTATCCAAATAGTATGATCAATACCACAATGAGCAGTATGTGAGCAGCAGAGCTCAGAAGGGTCACGGCAGATCCCAAACCTACCAGCCAAGGAAAAATCTAGCACCCCTCTTACATCCATCTACATGCTAGTCAACCGGAGCCAAAATGGCCAAAGAAAGTTCTTTATGAAGCACTATGAAGAACAGCATCCACAGGAAAATGTACATGAGGAAACAACCCAACGTGGACCGAAAATTGAATCTGAGATATTGTTCAGACTTTTTAGGCCAGTTGTTTCTTATTCTTCTCAAAACCTAGACCAAAAAATTACCTATTATCTAGTATTTTTTCCTAACTGAAAAAAAGTATACACATATAAAGAGTTCCTTAAGTGAACACCAATGCTAAAGAAAGATTATAGCTGAATCACAGTTTAACTTTGTTTTCTGACTGAACCAGGGCTTTGTGTATGGAAGGCAAGTACATTGTCACTGAGCTACATCCCCAAATCTGACTTTAAACTTTTAAAATTGCAAATGTACTGAGTATATTTCTTCACAAAGCAAATCCAACTACAATGTTCATAAGAATGCAGTTAGAAGAAATACATTTTTGTTTCTTGAAAGTTCTAGAATGCTTTACTGCCCATATGGCAGCAGGTGGAAAATGGTAATGGGTAGCAAACAGTCCAGATCCTTCAATCAGAAAATCTTCTTTAAATCTTACATGAAGAAAGAAAGGCGAAACCGAGAAACTAGCCCTGCTAACTGTTCATTAAGAAAAGCAAGCTAACTACACTTCTCAGCAGGGGCAGGTGCTCGGAGACAGAGGTTATGACTGCCTAGTGAAAGGGAGGCTCTTAAAGTCTACTTACCCCAATTCTCAGTAATACTAATACCAAGTTCAAGTGATGTCACTGAGCAGGAAAGAAAATGTCCCCAATCCTTTCACTTCATTTTGCCCTCATGAGAGAACACAAAACGAAAACGGCATCCATAATAAAGCCAAACAACAACCTGCTCAGTGACAGTCAGTCGCTAGGAAAAAATTATCCACGGGGGTCATACAGTTTATCTGAAGCCCTATCTAGGAAAGGAAGTCAAGGAGACAGCCATTATCACCCTGAAGTCCCCAAAGCACAAAACTGCCTACAGATCCGTAACCCCAAAACACGGAACAGAGAAAAAGCAGCTCCTGAACTATAAACTGAAATGTCACACTGAGGCATGAAAAGATGTCATAAACTAATGAACTAAGTTTTCTACTGCCAAAATATTTTAAAAATTTAGCATAATTCTGGGGTTTAAAGAGCCACTGGACAGCTTAAATCGGCCAGAAGCATTGACAAGGAGAACATGACGAGGGAATCAGCTGTGTTTAACCAATCACATGACAAAAAACACAGGCCCATTATAGAGTTACAGCAGCAGCTATTAGCCACTGGTTACAACTCAAGGAACCAGCTCTGCTACTTGCAAAGCTTGATGGCGTCAGTAGCAATTCAATTATGAAGCAAGTAAGACAAAGTAGGACCCGTTTAGTTGCAATGTCAATACAAGGCAAGGCAAATTGCTTTATCCCATAAAGCAGGGAGCATTTTTATATCATAATCGCAGTCGTGTGGTATTATTTACAGACTGAGCTTTCTGCCTCCATCAACAAGCAAAACGATGTAACAACCATGCACTGTTATCCTTAGGAACTGAAAAGTAATCCAACACTGAATCAAGGCACCTTCCATAAACTCCTGAGGATGTCTGCCACTTTGACAGTTAAGAAAATTGAAAGCACTGTGCTAAGAACACAAACGCCGGGCCAAGAGAGACGACAAGGGCCATCATCACACACCAGCCACTTACAAGTCCTCTGCTCTCATTCTTCCCATCTAAGCAATTTTAATTGTCATCAATTGCTGGACTATGACAATAGCAACAGATAAACCCGAGTATTATGCTGGTCAGAAATAACTAAAGAAGACTAAATTGCATTTTCTTTGGAAGCATACCACATAGGAAAGTACATCTGAAGCTCTCCAATTTAATATACCAGGCCCTTAGGAAAATGTAAGCTAAAAATTCTTGAGAGTTTACTACCTATTGGGTGGTATATATCCATTAACTCAGTTGTTCTTGGCAAAACCCATGTCAAAGTTTTATTGCCCGAACTCCTGAGGCTTAGAGGAGGATTTGCTGAGATCATAAAAGTCATCAAGAGGCCGTAGGGGATTTCAATTCAGGGTTGTTTAAATCCAAACGTAACCACAAGTCAGTTTACCATTCAATAAAACTCTGCTGCCTAAGTAATTCCAGGAATGATCCCCAAAATTCAAGGACATTATTATGAGAGCAGCTCAGGTAAAAGGTAAAGGACACATTGAATCTAACGGGAAACACTAAGGAATAAGGGCCACTCTCCCTGTGACGCCACCACATCTCCCGAAGCCACACCAATTATGACAGAAGATCTCCCTACCCTTTCTTTTCCTCCATTTTATTGATGTGTATAAGTGCAAAGTTTAAGGTTTACAATGACGTTTAGCATTTTGTGCACCTATGTATCTTGTCAAGGTGACAAGGACTTTCCCACTCTACCTTTGTCCCTCCCACTACTCACCCCTCCCTCCGCTGCCTACACCCGTTTCACTTTGTTTTTCAAGTTCCATAAGAGTTGTGATCTGGGACTCTCATATCACAGAGACCATCCAATGTTTCACCTTCTGCTTCTGACTCACTTCACTAAGCATGATGTTCTCAAATTTCTCCCATTTGTCTGTAAAAGCCTCCACACTGCTGGACTTTATAGATGCATAGTATTCCACTGTGTATAAATACCACAGTTTGTGTATCCACTGGCCTGTTGATGGGTATTTTGGTGACTTTCATATTTTAGCTATTGTTAGTTGTGCTGCTATGAACATGGGTATACATATGTCTCTGTTACGTGTTGTTTTGGACTCTTGGACATATACCGAGGAGGGGTATTGCTGGATCGGAGGGGATTATTTATTTCTAGTCTTTTGAGAGATCTCTATACTGCTTTCCAAAGTGGTTGTACAAGTTTACATTCCCACCAGCAGTGCAGGAGGGTTCCTTTCTCCTCACAGCCTCACCAGCACTGATTACTATTTGACTTGTTGATATAAACCATTCTCTATGGAGATGGTATCTTAGCATTGTTTTTATTTGCATCTCTCTTATGGCTAGAGATGTTGAACATCTTTTCATGTATCTATTGGCCACTTGCACTTCTTTGTGAGTGAACTGGCTCTTCATTTCATTTACCCACTTTTCAGTAGGTTCCTTTATTTTCGTCATCTTACTTTTCTTCAGCTCCCTCTATATTCTAGTTATGAGCTTCCTGTCTGAGATGTTGGTGGTGAATATTTTTTCCCAGTCTGTTGGTTCTCTTTTTACATTGCTGATAGTTTCCTTTGCTGTGCAGAAGCTTTTTAATTTGACAAAATCCCATTTGTTAATAATGGGGATAATTGCTTTTGCTCTTGGTGTCTTGTCAAGGAAGTCTTTGTCTACCCCTATGTCTTTTAGATATTTGCCTAATTTGTCTTCTAGGAGATTCAGTGTTTCACTTTTAATGTCTAGGTCTTTGATCCACTTTGATTTGATTTTGGTGCATGGTGATAGGTGTGTGACTAGATTCATTCTTCTGCATGTGAATGTCCAGTTTTCCCAGCACCATTTGTTGAACAAGCTGTCCTTTTTCCCTTGTATGCATTTGGCCCCTTTGTCGAACATTAAGTAATTGAGCATGTTTGGGTTTGTCTCTGCATCTTCAATTCTGTTCCACTGGTCTGTCTATTTTTGTGCCAGTACCAAATTGTTTTTACAACTACTGCTTTATAGTACAGCCTGATGTCTGGAACTGTAATGCCTCCTGCCTTGGTCTTGTTGCTCAGGATTGCTTTGGCTATTCTTGGTCTCTTTTGGTTCCATATGAATTTAAGAACTGTTGTTTCAAATTCTTTGAAGAAACTTGCAGGTATTTTGATAGGAATTGCATTGAATCTATGTATCAGTTTAGGAAGTACAGTCACTTTGACTATATTTATTTTGCCTATCTAAGAGCAGGGGATGTCTTTCCATTTTCTAATGCCTCCTATAACTTCTTTCTTCAATGTAATGTAGTTTTCTTTATATAAGTCCTTCACTTCCTTGGTTAGGTATACTCCCAGGTATTTAATTATTTTTGCTAAGCTACTGAGAATGGAATTGTTTTTCTGAGTTCTTGCTCAATAAGTTCTTGTTAGTGTAGAGAAAAGCTATTGATTTTTTTAGTCTTAATTTTGTAGCCTGTGACTTGGCTAAATTTTTTGTATTATTTCCAGGAGTTCAGTAGTAGAGTGTTTAGGATCTTCCATGTAGACAATCATATCATCTGCAAATAAGGAAAGTTTAACCCCCTCCTTTCCAATGCAGATTCCCTTTATTTCATTTTCTTGTCTGATTGCTATGGCAAGTATTTCAAGGACTATATTGAATAAGAGTGGTGAAAATGGGCAGCATCCCTACCCTTTCTTCCTGGGTCTTTGCCTATCATTCCTCCTACTTTAGAATCTTAAACTTACACCCAATGCAACAAGCATGAGCAGAGTCAAGGTGAAACTTGTAAATTACATGCATGTAATTTATGTGTATTGAATAGGAATGTATAACAAGCAAGCACTACAGAAAAAAATAGGTAACACAGGTACATAAAGAAAATCTCCAAATTTGCAAGCTATAAGGATAATCCTAATGGATTATCATCTTCTAGATTTCTATCCCTATACATCTATTTTTGTAATTTTTCCTTTGAAAATACTTAATTTTAAAAATTTTTTTTTACTTGCCTTTTTGATACAAAAGCATTTTAAACAAATTATGTCCTTGGAGAAATATTTCTACCATCATTGGAAGGCTAGCAACCTGGGTGGTGTTGGGCAGGGTTTTGAGCCACGTGACTGTGGCCAGCTGGCTGTGGAACACCAGCTCTCCTGGGAGTTGTTGTGCAACAAAATGTACAGAGTACTATAGGGCAGTGAAAAAGAGGAAGGCTCTCTTTTATAGGCAGAAAAAAATAACACAAACGACACTGGATAATCAAAAACAACAAAAAAAAGTACAGAGCTGCCTCTTGAATAGAAAAGGGTATGGAAAAATATATGCTTGTATTTGTACATAAATACACCTATGTATACACACATGTGCGCACACATACATATGAACAACTCTAAAAGGATAATTTTAGGTGGGACTATGACAAAATACTATTAATCATTTCTGACAACAGACAAGAGAATATCACATGACAAAGCCTTACTCAATAATCGTGCTTATCAAATCTACTCTGGATCCCAATTCAAAAGATTTCAAAAAATATAATGGAACTACCTGAAATTCTCAATGCTTTACTAATTTTGACCCTAAGTGGTTTTTGTTGTTTAAAATAGAAAAAAATCATTTGAAATGACTAAGAGATTATTTTGAATCCAAAAGCAGCCATTTTATATGGCTTAGTCTATTAATATCAGTAATTACAGATCTGGTTTGTGATGCAGGAAGTGAGGCTGGAATTGAGCTTCTTGTCTTTTTATGTTTGCTGATTTTTTTTAAGGGGAAAAATAGAGAACTAACAGCAAAATGCAGTAGATTCAGGCAGCACCAAATTCCTGGTTTCCAAATTTATTACGACCTATAAAAACATCAGGAACCTAAGCTGTGCTCATTACAACCAGTCAAGATCAGAAGCCTGTTCATTTAGGTAAGTTGCATAAATCACAAAGTATTTGTACTACATAATATCATGGGTATAAAACGGCTCGTGGCTGGGCTCAGAGGCAGTCAGTACGCTGGGAGGATGAGGTAGGAAGATCACAATCTTAAGCCCAGTCTAGGAAGCACAGCAACTTAGCGATACCTTGTCTCAAAATCAAAAATAAAGATGGGCTAGGGATGTAGCTCAGTGTGACGGCACTGGACTGGATCCCCAGAACCATTTAAAAAAATTTTTTTAAGGCTTGTTTTCCTCCCATCTCTCCCTAAGCAGTGTATACCACATTTTTTTTTTCCCTAGAGGGCCCACATTTGTTAAAGTGTGTTGTATCCAGGTTTAAAACTTTTGTCATTTCTACCTCTTTCTTCTTCATCTCCTGCAGCTCAGAGTTCCTTTCAGTAAAACTAATCATTTTTTTAAATGAAAATAAAAAGGAAAGAAAACCAAACAAAACAAACCCCAAATCACCTTATAATTAAAGAGTAATGCAAAGTATGTGTGAGATGCATGGGTCTCTCTGAGGTCCTGCCACCCCAGGGAAGCGCAGACAACCAGCTGCAGCACTTGCATTTAGCATTTCAGAACCCAGATGCTGGCACCACCCTGCCTGGATCAGTCTATCACTATCCTGCTGCAAGATTTGGAGGAGCCAGCGACCTTCCCTGTGCCTGTTTCCTCAATTGCTCACTAGATGTTCCTCCCCCTCACAGGACTGCTGTGAGGCTCACCTAAGCTTCCTAAGCACTGCAAGGTCAGAATCTGGCATATACTGTGGTACTATGTAACTGAACACTAGCCTTACTCTCTGAATTTTATATCCTCTTCCTGCATTCACTATAAAAAATCTGAAGAACATGCCTTTACAAGAACCAAAGATAAACAGACTTAATCACTGTTTCTATTCAGACACAGAAACAAAATCATGACGACCACTCTACTTCAGACTTGACTTCAGAGGACATTAGAAGCTCTAAAATGTCAGCCCAAGAATCTATCTTAATGGGCATGCCTTTTTTTCCTCCAAAAGTGATACTGTACTCCTCCAAACAGGCACCAGAATGCCATGGAAAGAAGAGAGACCACGTGGAGGAAGCCCAGCTCAGAGACACTTTGGCAGTGCTAATAAAACTCAACCAATTCAATTCATGATAAATACAAGTTAAAGTATTCTCTACCAGAGATTCACTCACACTGTTTCTCTTTTCTCAAGAGCTGGTAAAGTCTCAGTAAGTAAAAATGAATGGTCCACGAAATTTATTTTATTGTATTAATCGCAGACAACACATGTGCATCAGGGTAGCTTTTTTTTTTTTTTTTAAATCATGGTCCCTAAGAGTTTTCTGAGCAAGTCAGCTGGAACTGGCCATGCTGAAATCACCAATCCCTTTAAGATTTTTGCTCATCTTCCTGACTACCAAAGGAAATGCTTCAAATCAGTCACTCTTGACAGCCTTAAAAATTCTATTTCATTCAGGATAAACAATACTTGGGTTGGTTTGAAAAGATGTTTCTTAGACAGCCCGGCTACCTCCTACGCTGTGAGAAGTTTCAAAGAGGGCTATAGAGAGAGTGACAGCTGCTTGAATTCAGAACTAGAAATTAAAATAAAAGCTATTAGAAGCGAAGAAAAAAACCCACTCCACAG
Source organism: Ctenodactylus gundi (assembly GCA_004027205.1). Lineage (NCBI taxonomy): Eukaryota > Metazoa > Chordata > Mammalia > Rodentia > Ctenodactylidae > Ctenodactylus > Ctenodactylus gundi. Next base: position 108,611 of record PVKB01002371.1, read on the forward strand.
GGAGACAAGCTTTAGAGAATTTTCTCTCTTCTATAAATTCTAGTTACCTGCCATGAACTTATTTTCACCATAGAAGCAATGATGTATTTTTTAAAGGCATTAAATGAGCTTCCCCGCCCCCCTTCCTCTAGAGAAAGGGAAAATGTTCATCCCACACAGAAGCATAGTTAAGATTATATAGGTAGTCGTGGAAGAAGTTGCTTTTGCTTTGTCACTAGCATTGGGGAGCTGAGCCCATGGGAGGCTCCAGGGGAGACGCCTATGCAGGGGCGGCGGCGTGCATGATTTATAGGCACGCCACAACTCAATTACAGCCCCAAAGTTTCTGGCTGCCTTTTCTAAACCACTGATCTCATCACTGTAAAAGGGAGTTAAGAAATAATCTATCTACATACACTGTCAGGGAGTCAAGCCTGCTCCCAGATTTAACTTCACCTCGCAGTAATTTCATGCTGGGGAATCATAACACAGGAAGGCAAGAGGAAGTTATTATCCACAGCCCACCTATGAAATGTCAGGCAAAGACATGAAAAAAAAAAAAAAAAAAACAGAGAAGAAAGACTTTCTAGCGTCAGGAGAGGAAGATCGGCTTGTGCCTCGCTGCCTGGGTCGATTACAATTCCGGGTCAAGCCAATCAGTCATGTCTCCCTGGACATCCCAACAGCTGCAGGATGTCACTGCAGTCCACGGCAGCCACAGTTTTCCAGTGGCCCCTTCTCACACTTCTCATGACTTGTAAGTGTTCTGCTAAGGATTTGGGAAGGACAAGGTGGCAACAGAATTCATCTATGGAACATGTTCACCCTCTAAAGATAACCTTGGTAACTGAGATTAGAGATCACACGGCTGCCGAGCATGTCAGCTACCCATTATTGGCATCCACAGAAGGTACTGAGGATGGGTAGGCCTCCAGTAAGATTTGCACAAGGAAGAAGGTGGGTATGTTTGTAGAAGTAACAGGAAAATGAGCTCTATCTTTATATGTCAGCAGGCTTTCTCTAACAAGACATAATATATTAGTAGTGATTTAATATTCCTCTCCATTGTTATTACATGTACACTATTTATACAAAATTTTTTAACTAAACCATTTTCCAAGGCAGTAACATAGAAGATGTATGAACAAACCAACCAAGTGGCATTTCCTTCTTTTTGATGGAAAGATGATCCAAGTATTTTTAAGTTGCAAAAATAACAGTAACTCTCATAGCAAGAACAAAAATGTAAACATGACAGATTCAACTACGAGACTAAACCTTGGCTGAAAACACCTGTTTAGATTCTCTGTTTTCATTTGCCCATTTAGTCAGTTAAAAAGTCCCAACGGATACCCATTCTGTTCTCCTTCCCCAGTGCTAATTCAAGCCCGTATCAACACTAAGCCCTTTACCATGGACTTCCTGTTCCTACAGGAAGATAAGTCAGTTAAGTTTCCTGAAATATGAGAGTTGAAATGGTACAATTCTTCTTCCTTGCCCACAAATATTCAGTAGCTTCTCTCATCCTTTTTAACCATAAGATATCTTGATTTAAGGTGCTCTGGCTCTAAGAATAACACTAAGGAGTAAATGCTAACATCTGAGCACTTATGACTGTGCTAAAGACATTAGCCACATATCCTTCTCAACTATCTTCAGTGGTAGAACCTACACTGCCCTGACTTTGTAGTCAATAAAGTCAATGCAGAGAATGTAAACAATGTAGTTAATAAAATAGGTTTAGGGAGCTTGTTTCCTAAATGAACAAGCAATGTTCCCATGAACAGAATTAAGAATGCACAGTCTATAATCCAGGCACTCTTTGGGCTTTCAGAACCTGACCAGATCTCATCAGACCTCTTGTCACTAAGAACAGCCAACTCTGCCCCTTGTCATCAGGCCAGCCTCCATTCCACTTGAACACATACTTTGCTCCTGCTCTGTGCTCATCTCAACCTTCGTTCATGCTAGTCTCCATACCTGAAACCCTTCTCATTCAACAGCCAAGATGGCTTGGCTCAGGAGACCCTAACACCTTTATAAATACTACAATTCTACAGTGCCCTCTGTTGAGCTCCTGCAGCCTGCAGCCTGCAGCCCACAGCCCACCACCACGCATCTATTAATATCACCTCATATTTCACTGTATGATGGCAAACAGATGAGAATGAAAAATTCAACCTTTAGAAATAAATATGGCCTATAGCTCTTCCGTAGATACACGGTACAATTCTAATTTTAAGATTCATGGACTGGAGGAATAGTTCAGCAGTTAAAGAGCTTGCCTAGCAAACACTAAGTACCTGAGTTCAATTCCCCAGTAACACAAAAGCTGGACCTGGTGGTGCACGCCTGTAATCCTAGCACTCAGGAGGCTGAGGCAGGAGGACTGCTGTGAGTTTGAGTCCAGTCTGGGCTACATAGTGAACTCAGAACCAGCCTGGATTACAAAGCAAAAAAAAAAAAAAAAAAAAATTATAATTTTAATATGCACTACTGTATAAACTACTTAAAAATATCAAAGATAAAAAACACCAAATTGCTAACAGCATTCCATACATTTATAAGAACTTAAAAGTGCCCTGCTTTTTAGATTTTTAAAAATTCTTTGCTCACACCTTAAAAATGAACCAATTCTCTCAAACTACCCACAGTAAGCTAATCTACTCCATTAGCACTAAACTCACTGACATGTAACGCTTACACGTCAGGTAATTATTCAAAGCTCTATACACGTCAGGTAATTATTCAAAGCTCTAATGTGACGATGTCCAGGCAGAAGGGACATCTATCTAAGTGACAGCTTTGTCCTGTTCTGATTTCAGAGATTGATCCAGATGAGGATGAGCCCCTACATACAGAAGAAGGAAAGGATGAGGCTTTATTGTTTACCCAGATCTTCTTACTCGATGGTAGGACCTTCCCTTTTCATTCCCAAGTCTTTGCATCCTTCTCTCCTGATGCTCACCGCGCTGTAGCACTACAGTAAAACATGCTCAACAAAATATGCCCCAGCTTGCACATTCATGATCCAAAGGTTAAAAAGTAGCAACCCACCATACCAAAAAACGACCAACCCTAGAATATTAAATCCTGCCAACTGGCTTACAAGATGATTTCTTTCTCAACCCGTGCTAAATTATTTTAAATGGCTTAGATAAATGAATTGCTATCACATACATAAGAGGAGACAGGCAGAGAATGGCTGATTATATACCAGGAAACATATATCAAAACTAGTCCTATATAAATCTAATTCTGTTAAAATTAGAACTAATAAAAAAGCAAGAACATAAAACTGAAATGGTATTCCTCTTCTCCATTACTTTTTCTGCCATGAAAGAAAAATGATAAAGATCATTTCCATCTCCTACAAACTCATAAGTTTCCCTCATTCATATTTTGGGAAATTACTATAATCTCAGCAGCCTCTTTATAAATGAGGCAGTATAGACATAAGTTTGGGGTGGGGCAGGAGAAAATAAGTATACAGCATATTATCACATGTTCCATGGAAAGGAGCAATATGGATCCTACAAAATAATAGAAGACAAAAATCTCAGTAAGGATTTAACAGTTGCTTCATTTAGGAAAACTAGCTAGGAACTATATCCATCACAGTTCGTAAGAATCACTGGTAACAACCTTACACAAATTACAAGAATCTTAAACTATTTGGGAATATGTCCAATATCATTTAATCATACCAATGAAACAAAAACCAAGCCATATGTAATACAGCTAAATATCCCAATGCCAAGTAAGATACTCAGCTGTGTAGGTAACTGGCCATCTCAACCGGGAATGGACTCAATAAAACAGAGTAAAAGTCCTATCTAGCAGCAGGAATTCGTTTCAGGGAGGCTGCAACTGTGGGCTCCCAGCCTGACCCTACCTGGGCTAATGCTAACAGGCTTGCTGACTCTTCACTAGTGACTTCCAGATCTGCCGGCACGTTAACCTGAATCCAAGCCGCAGTATTTTCCAAGACTGGCTGTCTGAGACACTGTACAGTTTCATACTCAATGCAGAAGAAATAACATACCAAAACCATACCACTCACATACTAAATCCTTGACCAAATCATGGGGCTGGGGCTGATATCCAGCCATGCCATCCAGGCCCTTGAATGCAGGAGATAACCCACCTAACTTTTAAGCACAACTATTTGTCTTGGATTTTATTCAATCAAACATGACTTCTTCTACATAACTGCAGGGACACAGGTACACATTTGTGCCCTTGAACTTGTTATTAGTCATATAATGAAAAGGTAACAACAGGTTAAATTTTTTTGAAATCTTCAAGTAGTACTGATACCTAAGATGATTCGAGGTACTAAAAAGGCAACAAGAAAAACAAGGCCAGGGGAACAGCTCAGCGGTTAAGGCGCTTGCCTCATGTGCAAGGCCCTGGGTTCAATTCCCCAGAACCACCTAAAAATCAGTCAGGCACAGTAGCACCTATCTGTAATCTTAGCCTTCAGGAGGTTGACGCAGGAGGACTGACTTGAATTCAAGGCCAGCCTGAACTGCAGAGCAAGATCCTGTTTCAAAAAATAAAAACAACAACAACACACAAAGGAAAAAACACTAAAGTCCTGGTAACAAAACTATGTGGGGTGTTTTTGGAGGAAAGAACCTTTTCAGTATGCTAAGTAACATTCGAGACCAGGAATCATCTGAGCACCCTTCCCTACTACCCACATCATTCCAAACAGTGCATCACCTGCCACTCTCCATTTAGTTCCCAACTGTGTTCCAGAAGAGGCAAAATTCGAAAGCCTGTAACAAAATACAGACTCCACTTTGTTCTCTCTCAGAAGTGACTCTTTTTTAAATAGTATGAGTTTCACTGAAGCCTAACTGCAAGTAATTGGCAGAGAGGTAAGATTTTTTTTTTTTTTTTAGTTACTTCATATCATTTTATGACCTCCAAAATAAATAAAATCAAGAGCTTTCCTGATTCTGGCAATTTCTCCCAGCACCACCAAAAAGAAAGAAAAACTCAAAACCACAATCAAGAAGGATTCATGTAAAGTTGTAACATTCTTCATGTAACACAAAATGAATAAAATGTCATAAAACAATTAAGCTAGAGAAATAGAATATTTAACACTCTTCTTTCTCTTTAAATCAAGTTTTTTTCTCCCTCAGAATTATTATGTTAGGACTGGGGGAATGGCTCAGTGGCAGAACATTTGCCTACTATGCCCAAGGCCAGCACCAGGGGAGGAAAAAAAAGAATTATGGACTGTATTATCATCTAAAAATCTGAAATGGCATGCCTTGTCTACTAATCTAAGTTTTCCATAAAAAGATATGATAAATATTGTTACAGATACCTTTTAGCCATTAATAATTGTTTAACAAGCCAGAAATCGAAAGATTAGTACCTCTGTAAGTTTAATCAGACAGGATGAGCCATGTCCTTTATGGAATCAGTCAATTCTGACTGGTTCAAGGGCCAATGAGCCAATTTACATATGATTCTCTCTTCTGGATTTCTCCCCTTCCCCTTCGACTTTCTGACATTCACTTACTTCACTATTTATTAACGCTTCTACCAGAGAACCACTGAGAAGAGAAGGTGAAATTCAAACCACTCACTTTTACTCTGTATTAGCAACTCTGTGGAAAAAAGAGTGAACGTGAGAAAAGAGGAAAAAAAGGTTAGCTGGGATCACAAGTGAAACCTAAGCTCTAAAGGAAAGGTTGGAAAACAAAAAAGTTGACTTTCATGATTTCTGCCCTTCTTCAGGAAAATAAAGCTGTGCCTGTAGAATTAATGGTGTCTCATACACTGTTAACCACCAAGGAGCACACCAGAAGGTGACACAGCCTCGGCCTCATGACAGGACGGTGTCTGGGCTCTTCTCGTAGACAACTGCGAGTCCTGTAAGACACTACTACCTACCAGCTCTCTGAACGCACAGCTGCTATGATGGAGGTACTATATTTTTCTTCTGTCATCTTCTTTTGACAGCTGTCCTATACTTCCGAACCAATACAACCTCGTGGCATTTTTTTAAAAAGGTAGAAGAGCGTCAAGAAGAAAGAAGACTAACTTCAAAATTCTAGAAATGACTTCAGTCCAGGTGCTGAGACCTCCTTCACCTCTACACCAAGCGCTGCATGATTACAAATCCCCAACTCTTGGCCTCGCACAGCTCACGGTATTGTCTCATATGGATTGACATTGAAAACTCAGGTTTCTAGGCTTCCTTTAAAAGCTGGGCAACTGGGCAATACTGAGACAATGTGGTAAAAGGCAGTAATTATCTGAACTGTGGTACCTGGCATGGGGTGTGGACATTACCATTTTCCTGTCCCACCACAGCGCAGTTTGTCATCTTTGCCATGTAACAAACACTTCTGATTTACAAAGAAGTCAGACAACTGGAGCAAGTCCAGTACAGAAACCATACACCCCAAGATAACAGGCCCTGTGCCTTTAATCTAGACAGGCATTTAACATTAGGCTCCACCAGCTTCTCTCATAAAAAAAAAAAATCTGCTTTAATTTTAGTTCCCCTTCCATTTGTCTCAGGGTTATGTAACCTCACAGGAGGTCACACAAGTCTCCCAGAAAAAGAAATTTAAGCTGTCTTTAAAAATAAAAAATAATCATGCATAACAAAGACAAACACAAAACTGAAACTTGCATTTTCCTCCCTGACAAAAAAGCTTCACCCTCCCTGTGAATCTCAAAAATTATGACCTTAAGGTGAGGGGGGTGGGGGGAGGGTTAAAAGACAAAAGGCAGAAACTTGTGGCTTTCCCCGAGGACATAAGATATGCTCTACTCTGGACATGCCATGCTAGAATAAAACACAGTTAACATCTTACCATCTTCAAGCTCAACACAGAGATTGTACACAGCCACAGGTCTCTTCATCTTTGGACCCTGTCTCTTTGATTGCCTTGGTGGAGCATTTGGGGGCGATGCGGACAGGCACATCGGCTCAGGGAATGTGGCATCAGGCGAGGTCCGAAAAATCTGCCATGAAAACATTAAAGACATCAGTTGTCAGCCATGAACAGAAACCTGTGTATCCTGTGACAAACCAGTATCAATCAACATTTGCTTTGGATTCTATTCAAGATAGGTTAGAGCCAAAACCCATTCCGTCCAATTGGGTAATAGGTCAGGAAAGCCTTTCAACTTAATTACTTTTTCAATAGAAGACTTAAAAGTAAAATTACTCATAAAAAATAAGTTTAAAAAAATTGATTCATTATATTTGAAATACTTTTCTCAAAACTAAACAGGTATAGTCACCTTTACCAAGGACAGACAGCATCACACCTCATCCCTGAAGGAAGCAGCCAGGGTAAATTGTTAAAAACAAGTATGCCATTAAATTTTCACAGAGGGTTATATTTATGCCAAAATGCTGGTCTCAATTTTTTTCTAGCTACATAAACAGAAACATTCAGCTGCAAATAGTTTTTACATTTTTAAATATAGTCTGTGCTTATGAAATTACCTTTTTGGATTCTTACATTTTTCATAAAATGTTTAGTAGATTTTTATCAATTCATTCAATACCCTCCAACTTCTTGTAATATTTTCTCTTTCCATTTATGAAATCTGGGACACTGGCACCTTGATTTATCTACAATGTCATTCACATATCAGCAATAACAACATTAATTAAAATGTGTTGCTTCCTTGCTTGGCAATTTTTTTCCTTTGGAGAAAAGGAAAAGTCTATCATGCCAGGGTGATTTGTAATAGATGCTTCGCCCAAGACCTGAAATCAGAGGCTTTGCTCCAGCAACATCGCAGACCCTTTAGCCTTCAATAAAGTTAAAAATTTATGTAATATATTATGTTTTATACATACATATTTTATATATACATATATATTAAAATGTGATACACACACACATGTATATCAAACACACACATATATTAGACACATCACCCTATACACACTGCTTCTCCCAACAGCTGATGACCCTCAAATTGAAGCAAGAAACCAGCTAACATCAAATAAGACACAAATGTGTCAGGAAGACCATAAAAGGCAGTGTATGAACACGTCACTGTAAGAAACTTTAATCACTTAAGTATAAAGAGGCACAATGGCCAGTGATGAGTGAAGGTATCACCTACACATGTATTACATTTTTAAATTAAGAATGATTCTGGAGTTTTCATGGCACAGTCTGAAAGTTCTCACCTAAAAATTATCACATACCAATACAAATAAGCAATTTCAACACAGGGTTGGCTTGACAGTACCATACTGCCCCCTCATGTGTAAAAGGAATTAAAAGATGACTTGGATTACTGTGGACAAATATTTGCTAGTGAAAATCTAATTTACTGCTCCAACTGGTAACCTGCTAACACCATATTTCCACAGAAGCTGTGCCCCAACAGGACACCCTGGCAAATAGCAAACTACTTATCTGCCTTAAAATTCCTCTGCTGCCTAGACTGCTGTCCGCAGCTGGATTTACTGCCATCTGTCATTGCTCCAAGTTAAAGAGGGTTGTGGAAGGTGGGAATGTAGGGCAGTGAGGCTGTAAGGAGAGTGAAAAACAGTGAAGAATAGAAAATGGGAAAATAATTCCAATGAAAGATAACGGCACCTGTGACCACCATTTCGAGTAGCTCCTGGATTTACCTACGTTTGACTTTTCTTTTTGCAAACATAGCAGATGCCTCTGGGTTCAAAAGAGAAAAGCAATAATACCCAGGGTCAGGACATCAAAAATGAATAAGCAATGGAAAGGGGAGAGTTCAGGAACAGGCACGTGACACTGAGCAGGCCCTCTGGACGATCACAGAAGCTGGAATGGCACAAATGCCCCAGTGCTTCACCTCTCCCTCCTCAGCCACATGGAGCGGAGGTGCTGGGGAAGGTACGGATGCAGCCATCACCAGAAGAGCCAGACCAGGTGGCTACACGGGATGCAGCACTGTGGCTCCAGCATGCCCAGAAGACTGAGTGGGAACCATCCCTACACTCCAGTCCAATCCCAGGGCAAGGTCCACACGGGCTGGTCTCCAGAAGATTTCAGGCACTGCTTAGTTTCCACCAGAATATCTGGACATGAAGACTGAGCTTTGGGTTGTGTTGCTTTCTCTGTTTAATATTTTATAGCTTCCTCGGCATTCCTTTGTGTAGCCAAGATAAAGAAACTCTGATCTGGCCAGAGTTGTCTCAAATGAAAAGTCAAAAATCAGAAAAATTATTTCAGAAAAATTGGCACTGAATGCACACAATTCCTTGGACCATCCACATCCTCCTAGTTCAACATGCACTGGTTCAATGAGCCTTGATAAGCTCCATGGAGAATCAGTACCTCAAATAGCTAAATTATCCTCCAGATTAGGTCAGGCACCAACCAACTCACAGATACTTGCCAGGGACAATCTTACCAGCTCTGGAAGCTCAGAAACAGTCCTTAGTAAGGCACGCCTCATTCTTTCACATGTATAAGATGGCCATCACATGGACACCTCGCTATGCTGGGCATTACAATGCTTATAAAGTTTCCAAGACTGCTCTTGGTACACAACAACCAAAATCAATGGTGCCTTCCACATGGGTGACGTAAACACAAACACTAAAGGTGAATTCAGGACCTCACTACTCTGTTCAACTGCCAGTTCAGAGAAAACTCATTTCTTAACGTTTAAATATCCCCAAATTCAGTGCTCAGAGTCGCTATTCTGAAGTGCTCTGGAACAGGACAGCAAACAAAGGGCTAAAGGAAAAGAACAAAGGGGGCATTTTTTTCACAGTGCCCAGGTCACCCAGAACTAAACAACTGCCTCATGTCTTCATTTCTGTACTACAACACTGAAATAATTTTGGTTTAAATTACTTTGTATTTTATCTTCTACATTTAACATTTTATGAATGTCTATTAGGTCACTGCCTCAGGAGCATTTGTAAGTTCTCAACAACATCTGAGATAAAGTACTGCTCCCCACTTTTACAAGTGAGAAAAGCTCAAAACTTAAACCATCAGCCCCAGCTTCCAGTTTTGGAATGTTGTGAAGCTGGGATGGAGAGGTTGCATAGGCTCGGTGGTTAGAGTGCCTGGTCAGCATGTACATGCATTGTGTACAACTCCCCAGACAACATTAAAACGTCTAGCCAATTGCAGTGGTGCAAATCTGTAAACCCAGCACTCAGCAGACAGAGGCAGGAGGATTGTGGTGATTTCAAGGCTAGCCTGGGCAACACAGTGAGTTCAGGACTAGCCTGTACTACAACAGGGTGAGACCCTTTCTCAAAATAAATAAATAAATACAAAAATCAAATCATATGGTAAAGTTGGCATTTGGACTCTGATTGTAAATCTCCTGCTGCCGAACAATAAAATTATAATTTGTGAAACAAAATTTAATTCTTGGAGGGAAGAATCAATAGCAAGTATGTCTCAAATTCATTTAAGGAAAGTAGAATTGGAGACGACACACACAGACCACCATTGCTAGAGTCCCTATGTCCAGGTATTTCAAGAATACATCAGCTCTCGGGTGCATTCACCTCATCTTTCAACACACTATCATCAACCTGAAAGTCTCAGTCTGTCTCTCTCTCTCTCTCTCTCTCTCTCTCTCTCTCTCTCTCTCTCTCTCTCTGTGTGTGTGTGTCTTCCTCTGGCCCACTCCTTTCTAAACTACACAGCTATGCTTTGATTTTCTCCAAAATGCCAAGAATAATACCAACGGACATTCTTTTAAGATTTAGAAGAGGAAAATCTAAAACTATTTACTTTAAAATGCTGACCTGTCTTCTGGCAATCTGACTGTAAGCTAACGTTCAGTGCATCTTGTTCGTCATGGCCAAGATGCTCGCAATCTCTAAACATAACTCTGGTTTTCCAGTTCCACAATCACTGTATGGTCACAAATCCCCGTTACCGCTCAGGCCTCCGAGTTTCTTTGGACTCCTCTAAATGTACTAGGGCTCCACCTCCAACTGCCTTTGTCAAGGGTAGGTGAACTCATACTTAAGAGGAGAAGCAACAGATCAAGTCTATTCCAAATTAGTTTTTTTCTGGGGGGCGGGGGGTGGGGGATGGAGGGGATGGGGGCTAAAAACTTCTCACATCTACATATTTACAACATAAGAAAAACTCAAACTGAACAACCCAATGACAAAAACACAAAACTCTACACATTGGTTTGTCGGGTAAGGAAGCGCGTGCTCACTCAGGTTCCCTGCAAGTGCCAGTACAAACAGAAGTCTGGCACTGTGGCTCACAGTCACAGATTCCTGAGACACAACAAAATGGATGTTTGTGCCCATCGGACTCAGCTGTAGGTATAAACCCACCTGAAAGTCCTTTGTGCCCTTCCACCAGGGGCCACACATGGGATAAGACTACATCACTTCTTCCAGAAATACATGGAAAATAAAAGGAAATAAGGAGTGTCTCTGGAAATGCTGCCTTGGAGCCCACATCTGCAGCATTTGATCCAACTGACTGAACAGCACAGGAAAAGAAAACTGAGGAGAATAAATCATTCACTTTCAACAAAGATATTTCTACAGAAGATCTCGCTGGTACTTCTTGTGATGAGAAGATGCTCAGTGTGCTGTTATCCTCAGGCATCGCTAATAATAGCAGGCACAATTATTGGGTACTGGAAATACCCCCAGCATTAAAGCAAGTGCTTGACTTACAAAGACCAGCACTGCACCACCAGACCCCGCTGTTAGGCCCAGGGCATCCCTGCATCCTACGACCCACCCTGTTTGGCCCCTTTCTTCTGTCCTTTTCAGTGATATTCCCTCTCAAGTGACTGCATCTAGTCACAGCATTCACAGGTATACCCAGAAGAAAGTGGAAATCAGCGCAAACTCTCACAAGCAAACTTCTAACATGGAAAGGAGATGGAAACCAAATGCCCAATGTTCTTTCCAGAATGCAAAATTATAAAATGGACAAGTATGACTTTCAGCTTGAGAATCTAGAGTGCGTGTGAACGAGGGATGCAGCTCACTGGGGACAGGGCTTTGCGTAGCATGCACAAGGCTCTTGGTTCAATTCCCCAATACCACATGAAAATCAGCTGGGCACAGTGCCACATGCCTGCAATCCTGACACTCAGGAAGCTGAGGCAGGAGGACTGCTATGAATTTCAGGCCAGCCTGGGCTATACAGTAAGTTCAGGACCAACCTGTACTACAGAAGAAGCCCTTGTCACAAAAAAGATAAAGAGAGAGATTTTACAGTGTATGCAGACAAATACACATTACCTTAGGGTTGTGCAACTGAGGTAACTCTAAGGTAACATGCACTTCCATTAGTGAACTCAACTCAGAGCTTAGCTATCACGTGAATGCTAGGAAAGCACTGTAAACGTGCTTCCAGCCGTCTGTCCTTGAGTCATGGTTAAATATGGGTTTACTGCACAACATCCAAGTAGAACTGATTAAAAAAAAAAAAAAAAGGGTCTGCTGGTGAAACAAACACTAGCTGGGCTCCGGCTTGCGGCTGGAAACACTCTGAAGCTCCACGCTGATTCAGGTTCATTAGGATTCAACATCCAAGAGCTGGAGCACATCCTGGTTACTCGTGTGGCCAAGCCCATTATTTCACAGTTAAGTCAATTGTGAACCCTGTGGTCAAAGGTTAGCTTACATTTCCACCTCTCTTCGGTGCCAGATGCAGACCTTACTCCCAGGACCAGCCTCAACCCCATCTGCCATTTCCCATCCGGTGGGCTCTGATGCTTTTTTTCCCAACAAACTGCTTTCTAAATGCACAGCTGGCCCTCAATGTTTGTGGCATCCATGTCCACAGATCCCATTATGTATGTAGAGAAAACATGCAGAAAAAAATTATCTTTAAACTGAACACATACAGGCTTTGTGCCTTGGTGTTCATTAGATGATGCAGTGTAACTACATAGCATTTATATATTATATGGAAGTAAAGGACAGGTGACTTAAAGGACACAGGAGGATGTATACAGATTCTATGCCCACAATATGTCATTTTATGTAAGAGACTTGAGCATCCTCGAACCACAGCCTTGTGGATACCAAGGGACAACACGACATCTTCTAGGGAGATTTTGCTCAACTGCTGCTATTACTCAAGAGTTTTCATGGGACTCGGGGTTTCTAATACTGACACTGGAGCAAGTTAAGGTCCATCTTGGAGTCCTACTGTCACTTGCCAGTAGAAGGCTCTTTCCATGGCCACAGGAAATGGGCAGGGACAAGGAGAGAAGGAGGGAAAACAAGAACAGGGACCTTCCTAGTCTTGTGGTCATTCATCCCACAGGCGTGGGCCCTGACTATGGCCCTGAATTACATGAGTTTTGTGAAAAACCCTTCAAATTTTTATTTTCAAGAACAACACAAAAACAGACAGACAGAACACTTACAACACATGAAGCATACAAAGTTCTTATTTTTCTTTCTAAATGTTTAGGCTTAATTACAGAAGACATTCTCAAACTCCTTCCCAAGTCCCAACAAATACTGATGTCTACGGCGCTCAGACTTCATAAAGAGGACAAACTCTCAGCACTACTTACTGCACATCACAGGCATTTTCAGTGGCCTCAACTGTGGCAGCAACAACAATGTTCAACAAAGGAACTGTAACAAGCAACTTAGGTAATAAGCCGCAAACCAAATGCCATTAAGAAGTTCTCACTTGATCACTAGCAACTTCTCCCTGTCTACACGGAAATTTTTTACACTGAGCCAAAGCAGGATCACTTTCATGCGCATAGTGTAAACATATATTCCCAATTATAAAATGCTGGATTTTTCTTTCTGGTTTGCAAACCTTTAAAAACACACCAGGTGCAGTGTTATCCATTTGCACCTGCAAACGTTTGGAAAACATAGCATACAGTTTCCAAAGTCAGAAGGAGCTCTCCAAATACAGCTGCACCTATGAGTCTAATAACCCCCATGTCAACGAGTATTACTGAATGAAACACCAATGCCTAGCTAGGATTTTCTTTTAATGTGTTCTTTGCTCACTTGCAAACAAAATTGTACATTTTGGCAACAAAGGCCCAGGATAACATTAACAAAATATGTTCAATATCAACTGTGAGGCATACTTCACATGTAATATTCCTTTTGGGCCAGGGCTGGTGGTGAAAAGTTGTAATCCCAGCACTCTAGGAGGCCGAGGTAGGAGAAAAGCAAGCCCAAGCCCAGCCTGGACAACTTAGGGAGTAAGACTGTGTCTCAAAATTAAAAAAAAAAAAAAAAAAAAAGAGGAGGATATAGCTCAGTGAGAAGGCCTTGGGCTAGACTTCCAAAACTACAAAGTAAAAATAATAATGATTATAATAATAATCCTATTATTAATACTTTGGGTTTTTGTTTGTTTGTATGAAATACAAGTCATGGTTCCTAGTTATTTACATAGTCGGGAATAGTTTCCTAGAAAGGAAAAAAATAAGCCACAAGCTCATTAATTTCTCCAAAAGGAAATGTGTGAATTTTAATCACAAAGAAAGCATCTCTTGAAAGCATGTACAGAAATTTATTAGAATAATATGAAACCTTTTCCAGATACATATGCCCACCAGCTTGGCCTACATATTTAAAAGGTAATACAGTATTTCTCCTTTTCTATATTAGCACCAATTAAAATAAAATGCCCTGAAGCAAAATCAAGTTTCAAAGATGGTCAATGACTGCACTGAGTGTGGGAACGGGATGAGGTTTCACTAGCCTTGGTATTTGTTTCTAAAACTTGCAGCAATATATTTTTCATTCTTTAGTGAAAAACTTTTTTCCCAATTACAATTTATTTGTTTTATAATGATTATAACTAATATGCATTACATTCCTCATAGAATTGTTCATAAACCAAAAGAAAAGCTCTTGAATACAAAAAACCCACTATCCATCCCACACAGAAACATTTGTTAGAACTTTGATGAGTATTCTTCAAGGGTCCCCACCCCCCACAACATCTGATCTCAGTTTAAAGACGAAGCCAGCCACTACATCCTTGATTGCTTTATACAGATCTCAAGTTTCTAGTCGGCCCCTACTTATACACGAGACGTAACCTCTGCTAGACACATATGTTAGGACTGCACTTTGGGGCAAGTTTCAAATCCTAAACACTTCAGGGCACAGCTAGATGCTACCTTCTAAATGAGATGTTTCTAATCAGGGGTTTAAAAATATTCATGAACATATTCCAACCCTCATCCTTGCAACCACACTCATGGCAAAGTAACAAAAGGGAGCCACACCAGCCTTTCCTTCTGTGTAAACTGCACAACTCATTCTAACAACTCACAAATAGAACAGCAAATTATAATCTTGTCTTAGTCACTGCACCTCAAAAGAAATAAAGGTCTTTCATCTGAATTACTATTGACATCACCATAATCAAATGTTGGGACCTCACATCCTTAAGAAATACTAAGGGTCTGTCAAATTGGGTCGTGCATGGTTACCTCCGTCGCAGGATGGATTTCAAGAATCTAGCACTGTCTGTTACCATTATGTGTCATTATGTGTTTATTTTTTGGAAGATTAGCACATTAAAATTTTCATGCAATTTAAATCCCATCTCATAAAGAACCAACAATAAATGCTAAATCTAAAAGGTGAAAGTTTACTGTAGAATAAGATTCTTAAATATTCTCAGGGTCTCCTACAACAGATTACTATTAATTAAAAAGGGAAATTGGTTACATTCACTAGTAAGAATTCTGCCACTATCTGTGGCAGTTTTGAAACATGACCACAAATTCTCTGACATTCTATCAAGAGCTGACACCAACCCTGACCTCAAGCAGGCTCATGACTGCACCCATCAACATTGTACACGGAAGTGAACTACAGAATCGCTGATGCTGAGTCATAAAGCACGGAAGGTCCTACAGGCTCTGCCTTGTTAGCTGAACATTCATTGGAGCACGGGGTGGCTGTGTTTGTGAAAGAACCTATAATATCTTCAAGGGCCACAGGTAGGTTGTCTGCCCCAATGGAGGCCAGCCCCCCACTCAGTGCAGCCTAGGCCCAGAATGTGAGCACAGAATCCTTCAAGATCAGGGGTCTCCTACCTCCAGGCCATGGACCAGTACCTGTCTGTGGTCCTGGAGGACCAGGTCACTGGGACAGTTGAGTGGCAAGTGACTCTCCACCTCCTGTCAGTGAGCTCCTATTAGGTTCCAATGCCGCTGCTAATGTGACAGCAGATGGAGCTTCACTCCCTGGTCCCCTGTTGGTGCCACTTCCATTTCAAAGCTGTCCTCCAACATCCTACTGGATAACGCATACCATACTCCCCTCCATTCTTGGGTGAGTGGTCTTCAAATAACCTAGCCACTGGTGTTGAGAAGGCTGGGGATCACTGTCCTACATGATTACCAAAGCAGTCTTTCTAGATACCCTGCAGAGGCCCTAGGTGTCTCGGAGCAGGACCAGCCAATCTCACTTGAGTCTGTCTGAACTTATTTGTATAATAATGAAAACAACAAAACCGTTTGCCTTTCAATGCTCAATTTTTGGTAGCTATAATCAAGAACCAGGATCCCATCCTAACCCAATGACCAAAATAACAGCACAGATGAACAAGTTAGCCTCAAGTAGGGGCCAACCAGGGGTACTCACTTGGGACCTTCTCCTGGTAGTGGGAGCTTTTACCCCTCTATCCCATGTTTCTAAATAAAGATCTGTTCCACCTATTTGAAGGAGGAGGAAGAAGTGAAGGAGGAGAAACAGCAGCAGCAGAATCTCCTACCACACGGACCACTCGAAAACTACTTATCTGAATTGTAATCATGAAGTGATATTAAAGATCATTTTATATAACAATTGACTCAGTGTACTTTAAAAGTGCCAATGTCATAAAAGAGAAAGACTGAGAAGTTACTTGAAATTAAAAAACACTAAAGAAACATTACCAGTATTAAACAAAATGCATAAGCCTTAGGTTCAATCCTAGTCTGGGAGGAATTTCAATATACAAGCCATCACTTGGGAATAGGTGAAGTACCCAGTAAAGCTGTACTTCCCAAACATCTACACACGCACAAATTCCTAAGGTCAATCTTACTAAAAGGCAGATTCTGATTTCACAGGCCTGGAAGAGGGACAGGCAACTTTCACTTTTAATACATTACCAGTAAATGCCCATGTGTTGAATTACAGGCCATATATGTTTTGGAATATGGGCCAATACAAGTATCATGTATTGGTAACAATATGGTATCAGCATCAAGTTTCCTGAATTTGTCCTTGCTCTTAGGAGACACATGCCCAAAAATTTAGAGATGGAGAGTCATGATGTGAGGGAACTCGATCTCAGAAATAGAAAGGAAAAGCATCTAGTGTAAAACATACACACAAAAATGGTGAGTCATGGGCTGGCATTCTGTAGATCCGAAGTCTTTCAAGATACAAATTTGGGGGGAAAATGATGTAAGTTGTTAAGAACAACTGTAGTTATTCTTACTTCAACACAAATAATACATAGTTATACAGATTAAATAACTAGGACATGATCATATTACTACTAGAGAGGTCATAAAGTGACAATCTTGTTATTAAAATGCTCTGTGTCTTTTGGAGAATAACTTTTCTAAGGCTTCAGTTTCCTGATCCAGCAAAAAGAGGCACCACACACAGGTGGTTGCTGGTATCTCAAGTAACATGCTGCCACCACAGGCCCACACCCTCAATCACCACAACATCATGCACGTTAGTGGGGCAGGACCTCACTCCCCATTGCTTCCTGGCAGATTCAAATAGAGAAATCCATAAAAACCAACACCCCTAAAATCAGGATCCTTATGACTAAAACCAAATCACAGACATCTATGGGGTTTTGAATTAACTCTACAAAATGTAACATTGAATATTTTTAAAGTTGAAGGGTTAACTCACATTCATTCTAAATAAAAGCAATAATGCTATCCCTTTTTTTAAATACCAAAACTTAGGTTCCACAAAAGCAGAGTTCAAATCATTCTAAGTTACACATGCTTCTTCTAACACTTGAAGTCCCAACGGGCCAATGTCATTTTCAAAGACTTAATCCTCACTGCAACCAAAATGATGTATGTGGGGGAAGGCAGCTGCGGGTTGAGAAAATCCTTCCAACTATATAGAAATCTTAAATCAGGATCCAGACTGACTACTAAAGGAATGGTCTTTACCTACAAATCCAGAAAAGGACAAACCAAACCAGCCTGGTTTCCCCAGAAGCACTCAAGTTTGTTTCCTTTAGTACAAGGTTTCCAGGGAGTGAACTATGTCAGACTTCTACTATACATCAAGATTCCAGCATGGCCTCTGATATTATCATTCATAGTATCCTTGCACATAACAAAAATGAAGAAATAGAGCCTAGGTCAGACAATCAACATTTTTCACCTCAGGTCCTCATCAGACTCTTAAGAGTTATTGAAGATTTCAAAGAATTTTTGTGTGGATTACATCAACTAACAATGACATCAGAAGTTTTAAAATAAAATTTTTAAATTTTTATATATAATCTCAATTAAGTAAAAATAAAGCCATTACATATTAACTATGCTTTTATATAAAAATATAACTTTCTGAAACTAAAACTAATTTTGTGGGAAGAGCAGCCTTTTTCTGTACTTTGCGAATCTCTGTCACATTTGACTTAAGCAAAGCCAGCTGTACTCTATCTACTCCTGCCTTCAGCATGCCCCATAACCTCTGGAAAACACCACTCTATATCACACAGACTGAGACTGAGACACTGCGAAAAATGAGCATGAAAAGGATGGAAGAACAGCTCAGTGGCTAAATGTGCCTCACAAGCTTAAGACCCTGCATTTGGTTCCCCAGCACCACATGAAGCTTGGGGGGGGGGGGGGCGCAGGGTGGCACACACCTGTAATCCCAGCACCAGGGAGGCTGAGCAGGGAGGAGTGCCGTGAGTCCAAGGTCAACCCAGGCTAAAAATTCAGAGTGAGACCCTGTCTCAAAAAACAACAACAACAAAAGACATGAAAAAGGGCACCTATAAAAAAAATAAAATAAAACCAGCTCTGAATTCAAATATCCCTGGCAGTGTCTTCCCAGGGGAAACCCAGATCATACTTCAGAAGTCCAGATGTTAGATGCTGATATAGTAACTCTGACTAACAACATTAAAACTACTATATCTAAAGCACATTGTTTAAAAGAACTATAATATCTAGATGAGGGGGACTGGGAAATTAGTCCAGTGGTTAAAGTGCTTACCTAGCTTGTCACTCAGCTCAAGGCCCAGAGTTCGGTTCCCCAGCACCACATAAGGCAGCGTTGGTCATGCCCACCTGTAACCCCAGCACTCAAGAGGCTGAAACAGGAGGACTGCTATGAGGTCAGGGCCACCTGGGGCAACAAGCCTGGACCACATACAAAGTAAGAAGCTAGCTCAAAAAAAAAAAAAAAAAAAAAAAAAAAAAATCTAGGTGAGGGCTTCTCAGTCCCAGCACTATTACCATTTGGACCTGATGCTTCTTTACTGCAGAGGAAGACTCCTATGTATTACAGGATGTTTAGCACTGTCCTTGGCCTCTACCATTAGCTACCAATAGAACGCCAAGCCCAGTCATGACAACCAAAAGTGTCTGCTGATACTACTGTCAAATTTTTGGGTAACACTGCTCAGGGTTGCAATCCACCATTCACTACCTACAGAAACATTTCCACTGTGCGTCGCAGAGCTCCAGCGCAGGATCTGTTCTCAGATGACATGAAACTGGGAGAAATACTTAAATAATTTCCTGAGCAAGAAGTGCGTCCAAAAAGCTTTCAACAGTTTGGAACAGAGACCAGAAGTGCAAGATCCAATAAACACACGTTCTTTTAAAGAGCAGCTGCAGGAGCATGGCAGAGGGAACGCGGGCCTGGGTGGCAGCAATGGCAAAGCCAGGTGGACAAGAAGCTCCGGAGGAGGCCACCACAAGCCAGGGCAGGCTAGCTGTGCTGTACCCAGCTTTAGTCACACAGCACACCTCAGATGAGGGCAATGGAAACCTGAACTGCGCCCCTCACTGACTGGACCACACCAGGGATTATGTTCAACTCTACAAGCAGGAGTCACACGTAACAGAACATCCCCAGAGAACATGTCCAGGAAGGCAGGAAGTTCAAAACTAAGCAACATGACTGCAGAACTAGAAGAAACCTAGCAGGTCACAGTACCAACTCCAAAATGCGAGAAATACTACAGTGTGGAAGACAGATCAGCCTCTGATTCAGCAAAAACCAGGGCAAACGGGTCGAAAACATAAGAAAGGGCCCGTCTCTCTGTGACGATCTCTCTGTGACCTGCACGGCAAAGTGTAACTTTAAAGGTCAGAATTCTCTTCCTTTGGAAGAATCTTCTCCAAGCTTACTCCAGCCGAGGGCACAACCACCACCACTATCCTCAGCTCAGAAGAAGGCAATACGCGGAGGCTGCTACCAGTTTTCTTCCATGGTTGTTTTTATTAGTAGATGTTTGTGATACATAGTAAGAACAGTCAAGGCAGGAAATTGGTGCACGCACTGTAATCATGCTTATGTCCCCTGCCCCTCCCTGCCCTCTAGTTTCATTTCCGCAGGGAAGGGAAGAAGCAAAAGGCCTCGGAAGGACAAAACAGCCTGGGAGCTGTCTACTGTCTCACTACATGCTCCGCTCTCCTTGTCCGCTCCTCCTATAAAAGACCCTTATACAGCTGAGTACAGCGACGTGGGGATATGAGGCAAATGCAGCTGGTTTAGATTTGCTCTCCGTCAAAATAAATGGCCTCCTTTTGTCTGGCCAGAGCCAAGCAAATAAACCTGAAATTATGGACCTATGTGACTGGAAATATGGCCTCAGACATGGTAATGCAGCCAATAATCTTAGCACTCTGAGAGGCTGAGGCAAGACGATCACAAGCTGGAGCTCAGGCAACTTCACGAGCCCATCTCAGTAATTAAAAGCAGAGGAGGAACATGAAGGACATGGAGAAGTGAAAAAGGCCCGTACACACACCCCCCCACCCCACCACCTCCTGGGAAGATGGCAGGAATAAAAATTTCCTGATTTGCTGAAGCTACACAACTCTGGGGCAGATGAATTTAGCAGATGGTGAGCTCTCTATGTTCAAAGGCTGGGGGCTCTCAAGGGAGATTACACCTGCAGGAAAGGCTTCAATAATTGACCCATGAATCTACCAGCAAAATATAGACCTGTTCCCCAAAGATATTCTCAGGAAGCAATCTGAACCAAGTGATTCATTCTCACTACAGAGCAATCCTGTCAGACTGACCTGTCACCCTGTCCGGGCAGCACAGGGTAATCTTTCCCTCACCTCTGATAGACACACCCACACCCTGGAATCTGAGCAAGACCCACCTACCCTGATCTCATCCAGAATAACACTTCAACATGCCAGTGGCCAGGGCCCTGCTCTGTGGTAGGAGTGTCCAATCTCATCTTAATGTTTCTTGCCTTCAGGTTTCTTTTTCCATAAAAAAAAAAAGAACACACGGAATAACAAGTACACAAAAAAATTTGTTAGTAGCAACCAATTCATATATACATATTTACTGTAAAGAAAGTCTTCTTTATCTGGATTCTTAAACAACAAACTTTAAGTTCTTCCACAGGCTTGGAGAAAGGTCTCTCTCTCTCTCTCTCTCTGTGTGTGTGTGTGTGTGTGTGTGTGCGTGTGTGTGTGTCCAAGAACATAATGACTGACCTTCTTGAAGTTTACTAAATCCCACATTTACAGGCAATTAATTTCATCTTATTTCCCTACATATTGTGCAAAAATTTGTAAACCGAATAAAAACTGTACAAGTACTATGTACTACGCAGTACGGGTTAGGGGGGGAAAGATAAGGAAACAGGAAAGTTCCATCACAAAATAAAGGGTGTCCACTGCGGAAGGCTGAGAGGAGGGAAGTGGGAATCTTCCTACAGCGGCTAGTGCTCCAAAACTGCAGTCACTATGGGGTCAACAACATGAGAAGAGGGCAATTAAGATACACGGTATTCTTCCTTTTCAGATGATATGAAAAGATGCAAACAAATATTGTTGTCCTTCTTTAAATGACTGTTAAATGCTTGTTTAATACAAGCATTTGTATTAAATGCATGTTTAATACAGTTGGTTTTTTTTTTTTAAAGAAACAATCATTTTTGCCTATAAAAGAGTATTTCTTTGGAAACCAAGAGGGGAAACAAAATTCAGGAAACTGAGTACATCTTCAAAACTCGAATAATGAAATGTGTATCTCATGATGGTTAACCTTGATTGTCAACTTGAGCTGAAGGAGGGAGAACTAGCAGACTTCCTCCTATGGGTAGAGAGTTCCCAGGGATGCCCAGCGCGCAGGCCAGGGAACTAAGGAGAAAAGCCATCAGGACTGCGGGTGGCACCACTCACTAGGCTGCAGTATTGACGGGAAGAAAAAACAGGAGGAAAAAGCAGTCAGCACAGGGCCACGCCTGGACAATTCAGCTTCGACATCTCCTCAAGTCTCCTACCATCACCATGAGTCCGTGGTTTCCCGTCCTGTGAACTGGGCATGGCACAGAGACCGGTGACACAGAGTGACTGGGCCATTGGGATTCCTCCACTGTCTGTACTGCCTTGTGTGTGATGCAGTATCAGATGAGAGGGACACATTAGCAAGGGTATCCCTCACCGTCTCCAGCCTCTCTCTGTGTGCTTAATGCCTCACAGCGCAGGGTAGGGCTGGCTTTCTAAAGACTGTTCCAAGAGGAATGAAACAGGAGCTGCCAATCTCGTCAGGCCATAGTTAGGAGTCAATGTTGCTATACTTCAGTGATGAAAGTCTCAGAGTCTACCCTGGTTTAAGGGAAAGCCAGACCCATCCTCTGCAACATCTCCACAGGAGAAATGTACAGCAGTGTGACCATCTTTTCATCAGCCACAATGAGACACATGCATTTCACTTTTATCATATATACATAACCAGACAATAGTATGAACACGAACAAAGTAATCCTTTACAAAATTACAATACCTTTGTAACTTCAAGATACAAAAGCTTCAAAACACAGCACCTCAACTGATGGTATATACACTATCCCTCACACCACTACCTTAGGCTTCTCTACATAACAACAAAGCCATACAAGAATCTCATTCATGGGCTGGAGGAATAGCACAGTGGTTAATGTGCTTGTCTAGCAAGCATGAGGTCCTGAGATCGATTCCGCAGCACCACATAAAGCTGGGCATGGTCACACTTGGGAGGCTGAGTCAGGAGAATTGCCATGAGTCGAAGCCTAGACTGGACTGAAGAGTGAGTTCAGGTCCAGTGCGGGCTTCACAGTGAGACCCTGTCTCAAAAAAAAACAAACAAAAAAAAAAAAAAAAAAAAAAACACCTCATTCATCCCAGGGAAAGGACACAGAAGAATGGAAAAATGCAGAAGGTGAGACTCCCCTGTTCTAAATTACTTCAAAGAAAATCTGGTCTCTTCAGCAATTTCCAGTCTTATCCCAAAGACTAGTCAAATTGCCAAATATTTTAATATCCTGCAATATATAACCTGACAATAATTTTGTGACATGAACTCAAGTTATTTAGTGGTTGGCTTTCTCTTTAAAGAAAACCACAAGTGGGCTGTACTTTATCTAAATAACACTATTTAGATACATACAGAACATCGGAAACCCCATTTACTTCTGCCTTTCTCCCAAACACTGACTGGATCTCCTCTTTGCATAGGGGAACCACTGGCAATTATTTGATACCAAAAACAACTTCTGCTAAAACTGCTATGCATATGTCTACATGTACATGCAACTCTATATATTTTAACACACAAGAGGTCCTAACAGAGGTTGTTTCACACCTATAATTTTAATTATTTATTCAAGTATGTACTGCATGCCTAGTACAGGATGTGCAGGGTTTAGACACTGAGAATAAATAATTAGATTCAAAAACCCGGAGGTAGAGAAGTGCCGGAGTGTTGCAGGAACACCAAAAGCAGCCAGTGCGGCTTGGGGGTAAGGAGAGAGGGTACAAACAGAAAGTTGGATCCCTAGGTGGCATGAGAGTTTAATTCCGAGTGACACAGGATGCCAGTGTTCTGGAGATCATTCAGTTTCAGCATGTTCGTTTCCTACCACCGCATAACAAATTACCATCAACTCCACGGCGGAAAACAAACTCAGAAAGATTGCTTTTTTTCTGATTTATGCTGCAAACAAGCAGCCCTCAATCATCTCTACGCTCCCAGGGTCAGATGCCCGGGCACAGCTTGGCTTTGTCCCTGTGCAGGAGGCTCTTCGCTCCTTAGGCTGTGACCAAGGTGCCAGCCAGGTTGCGTTCCGGAGCCTGCACTGAGGATGGATCTGTGCCCAAGCTCGCTCACATTCTGGCAGAAGTCACTTCCATGCAATTGTGCCACTAATGGTTTGGACTCTTCTAGCTCTGGGCTGGAAGCCACCTCAGCTCCTAGGGGCAGCCTGTGGTCCTCTGCCCTCTGAAGAGTACCACCTTATGTTTTCAAGGCCAACAGGGGAGTTCTTCTCTTGCTTACTGAGATGGGGGGTCTTACAGTCCCACGTGGTATCACCACCGCAGCCACATTCCGCTGGTCAGAATCATTTCACAGATCCTACCTTCACACCAGGTTCCGATTGCAGATGGCCACCTGAGGCATGTCTGCCGTACTCCAATACACCGACAGTATCTACACACCTCACTTCTTGTTCCATTTTTTTCCAGTACTGGTGCTATTCCGCAGGGGCCCTCTACTACCAAGCGATGCTCCCAGCCCTTTTAGATTTTACTTTGAGATAGGATCTTGCTAAACTGCCCGAGTTGGGTTCAAACTTTTGATCCTCCTGCATCACCCTCCATAGCACCCAGAATTACAGCAGTACGCCACCACAGTGAGCTACAATGTTTTTAAGAGGCTACAGAGTACTTCTCAGGGTCGCAACACAATTAAGGCCCCTCTATACTCTACTCTACTGAATGTTTTTTTTTTTTTTACTTTTTTCATTAAGAGAAAATGTAGCAATGAACATTTCAGAAAAATCTCCAGAAAATATATGTACTGTGTGACAGACTGCATTCAATGCAAAAATATCTTCAAGTTCTGTCTCTGACATAGAATTGTACGTATTTTTTGATTTTTCATGACTTCAATACTCCGTATAATAACCAAATCAGGGTGTTTATCATGTCCATCTCCTTAAGTACGCCTCATTCTTTGTGGTGAGAACATTCAAAATCTTCCCCAGTTCATTTGAAACATGAAAAAACATTATTAACTACAGGCACCCAAATGTGCAAAAGAATAGCAGAACTCACCCCCTGCCTCTCTACCTGTAATGTTGTATAAGGTGAGCACCTCTTCCCCATACCACCAGCTTCCCTTCCCCAGGAAGTCCAACTCTACTAGATCAAACTTTGAAAACCAGAAGCGGGCTAGACAGCATGTGTTCTCAAAACCTACGTACATTACCAGCTGTGCCGGGCACTGCCATACTATCTCAGGCAGGGTGCTCCAACTCCCCAGCTCTCCAGCAGTGTGCAGAAACCCGGAGCGCCACCTCTCAGAGACAGTCTCCCAGTGGGACTCTGCTGTTTCCGTTCAGGTGTCCTACATTTGGCTGACTTAGGCTCACACTCAGGTAATTTATCTTTCTGAAAAACACTCTTAATATGACCCATGTTCCACTACATTTTCAGGTTCTTGTATATAAGTAAGCTATCAATTTTGATAATTGCTTTTAATCGTCCCTCGTAATGAATCACTACAGTGTAACAAATACTTTATCACCTGTTCCCAAAGGCTGTTCGTGTACACAATCTTTTCTCCTTCTCATTTCTGTACACTTTTCATTTTTTCTTGTCTAGTACTTTTAAGAAAACAGCTATTTAGGGAGCCATGCTTTCAATATCTGAAGCATTTTTTTTTTTTACAAACAATACAAAATTAAGGGCTAAAATATATTTTTAAAAATATTTTTCAAAAGTAGCCACAATTTTTTCTTCATAAAAGTATTATTCTGGGAATCAATGTAAAATTTATCAAATGCTTTCAGGATCTACTGAAACACTTTCTCCTTAAACTTAATATAGAATATTTTATTTATGTACTTCCTAATATTGAGTTACCCTTGTGGTGTAAGTCAGCACAAACCAAACCTAAAATATTATGTTAAGGTGTTGCTGTTATTTAATATCTCTGCACAATGTTCATTAATAAAACTGATCTACAAAACAGCTTCCATAGGCTCTGGCATTAGTGCCTGGCTGATGTCATAAAAAGAATAGGGCATTTCCCCTCACTGGGCTGTGTGGAGCAGTTTAAATATTAACAAATTTAACAACTTCTTCCATCTGTAGATTTGCCTATGACAGCACTGACATTTGCAGCTTTCTGAGGAATAGATGGTCGCGCTTGAAAATTTTTCTCGGTTTCTTTCCTAATTATTTCACTAGCCTCCTCCAGGTTTTCAGAATTCCATCCACCATGGATCCGTGGTTATGTCCAAGTTTGTTCCTCTATTCTCCATGAGTCTTCCCACCCTGGACTATGGTTTATCTGTTTGCGTTTACTTCATTTCATTCTGTGATCCTCCAAAACAGAAGACATATTTAAAAATGCCTTTTACTCACTTCTAATTCTTTAACGGCTGCTTTTATATTTATTATTTCCTCATTTGGGGAAATGGATAAATGTCTATAGCATTCCTTCTGGCTCAGGTGAGCTGGCACTACAGACTATCCACTTCTCTCATAATATATCATTATGATGTTATCCCTTTAAGTTCTGACGTGCCTGCCTTCATATTTTTTCAATATCCTACATTCTTTACATTTTTTATTTGATCCCATGTAAGATAAAAAGCTTTTAAATTTCCAGATGACAGAATTTTTTTCTATAATTACTGTTCATGTTTAAACTGGTGACCAGAGGTATCCTCCCAATAGAGTTTTCTTTCTGATTAAAATTCAAGAACTGGTCCACACTGCATTTGTGTGGGAGGAGATGGAGGTGTGTGCGCAAGTGGGTGTGTGGACATATTTCAAAACGACCGAGGATACAGAATTGACGCTTCCTGACATTCAGCAGACTCTGAACAAATAAAACAGCCCCTTTCGTGTAGGGAGGAAAATTGCCCATTTATCATTAAAATTATTTCTGTTCTATGCATTTGACTCTGCACTCCCAGTGACATCTCCCCCACCTGTCTTCTTCCATCCATCTTTCTTTTGTTGGCTGTGTCTGTTCCACCAGTGACAATAACTTAACTTCTGAGTCTGTTCCTTCCCATTTTTTATCTGTTCATATGTTCTGAAACACTATTTGGGGCATCAATGTTTTTTCTTAGCTCAGGAAATTCCTTTATTTAAAAAGATCCTTTTTTTAATCACTTCATTTTGGAAATCCTGTTTTACTGAATAGTTTTCTATAGAGAAAAATTTTAGTAAGTTCATTTCTTCTCTCTTTAGATGAGTATTTCTTCCAAAACAGATTCCTGACTACAGTCTACACTGCACCCCCTCCTCACCCCTGCTGTAGTATGCCCACAGACTACCTAGATATTTCTAATGGGTTGGCTTCATTCATCCAAACAGTATAAACGGGCAGCTTTTAACAGTGGCTTTTTACCTCACTCTTCAATAGGCAAGAGCCCTGACTCTCCGCCCAGGTTTTCGATGTTTTCTTCTGCACTCTATGGTTTTGTGTGCCCAGAGTCCTTATCTTGAAAGAAATGGTGTATGAGTCTGCTAGGATGGCTGTAATAGGCCACCACAAAACAGGTAGCTTAAACAATAGGACTCTTTTCTTGTAGCTCTGGAAGCCAGAAATGCAAGGCTGGTTTCTCCTGAGGCCACCCTCCTTGTCCTGCAAATCACCACCTTCTAACTCACAGGACCTCTGCTCTGTACATATGAAACCCTAGAATCTGAACACTAGCCTTGCTGGTTAAGGAGAGCCTCCTTTAACCTTCGTGACCTTCTCAAAACCCTACCTCCAAATACCCAATGGAGGCGGGGCTCCAACACAGGTATTGGAAAGGGCAAAACTCAGTCCATAATAGGTGTGGGCAGGACAGGATACAACCAGCTTCTGTGCAGCCAGTCCTTACCTTCACCTCAAGCTTCACCAGCATGAGCGCATCCATGCTCACCTCCCCTGGCTAGGGTAGACATCACCCCAGCAGAGGCCCTGGGCTCCGGCCCCCACCAGGGGTCTCAATCCTGGGTAAGAGGACCAGTTTACTGACTACCTTCTATTATTCCCAAGGCACAGAATGAGACGGGCACTTCTGACACTCACACTGGAAGCTGTCGGGGCAGAAATGACACTTCACCCTGTACTCTTAGGGTTCACTTTCCCCACCTTCCTCGCTTACAGTAGCTCTTGTGACTCAGGTTTAGTTTTGAAGGTTTTTTTTTTTTTAACTGCTTTTCTGTTTCTTGCTAGAGGTCATCGCCCCTAGTCATTTATCACTGGGAGTCCCCAGGATATCACACACCCACTGGCTCCTAAAGCAAACCTGTAAGGGAGCCTGTAGCTTTTGGAAGTTGTCAGTGCTTATCTTAATCACCAAAGGAGAAACACACATACATCTGTCCCGTGTGGAGTGCTGGGCTGTACATTTTGGAAGTGCATTTTGAGAAACCCCATGCAGTGTTTTCTAAGCCTTTTCCTCCACTTAATACAAGGATATTATGCTTCTTTTAATTTATTTATGGTTTATATTATGAGATTTTGAAAACTGCCTTTACCATCTCAAGACATGTCTGAGATGTTTGTTTTAGGTAGTGAATAATACTTGTAAAAACATAAGGAGAATAACACCTGATAACACATGAAACCTGCAACTTGAAAAGCTTGACTTCTCCTCTTCCTCTCCACATTACATAAATGAGCCACATAGTTTTATTAAATTATTTTACTGTCACCCTCAAGTATTCCACCAAGATCAAGGGTTTCTAAGTAACCTGGTGACTTGAAAGCTACTATGTGTCTTTAAGTAAATGTAAACGTTGTATATGCATTAGTAGTTTTTCAGAAAGTCACAATGTTACCTTTCATTATATTTGGAAAAGAATGTAAAACAAAAATCTGGTTTAGAATCACTGACCTAGAGTAACGAGAAAAAGGTCTGCCAAGAACAGAAAACAAGTGAGATTGAGGAACAATTCACAACAGTTTGGGCTCAACTGAGTAATAATATAAAAGAATCTTCTTTAAAATACATGAAATTTGAACAAGTGTATAATGGACTTCCAAAAAAAGACTGTGTATGTGTCTGTAACCCTAGAAACGTGGTCCAAAAGGAACCACAGAATAAAATGATTACACACAGAAACAAAGACCTTTCTACACCAATCCATCAAAAAGCACTGCTTGCTTGTGCTTATTAAGCCCATGTGACCTAATTCCTTCATTAAACTTTGAAAATGATGACTAATCCTCTTAGTGGTCACTTCTCCTCATCTTCACCTAAACAGAAGTGGCATTCCAGAGAAAGCCAGTGTGTAAAGCCTTCCTAAGAAAAGGCTTCAGCTTGTACTTATTTCCGAGATAAGGAAAGACAAGTAAGGACCTGACAAAAGAACAGCCTCCAAATAAATTCCGCTTTTAATACATAAATAAGGCAGGTTTGGTTCAGCAACAAATCGCAACAGGAGGCAGATGCTGAGGATAACACACTTCAGAGCACCATGCAGGTTCTGTACGTTTCTGATGGGTTCTGTTTCTTTACACGAATACATACAGAATTATTCTCATCGACAAAAGATTATAAATCTTCCTCATAACCTATTAATCCAACCACATTAGAGATTTAGTTTGGCGCAATCTGCAGTCTGTGGCCCATGTGCGCTTTTAGTAATTAAAAATAAGTAATAACGATGACAAACAACCCACCAGCTGTGCAGTGATTCATAAGAACTTTCATGTGCACAACACCAGGCGTCGGCATGTGTGGCTCAAGTGACTATATAAAGCTCATGACTTTATGAAACCAAATACAGGGATTTCCTTTCTAACTCCCACACATTCCAACAGAGAGACACACATAAGAATTTTTATGCAATTTAAACTTGGAGCTATCTGTGTAGTGATATTGACTGAAACACTATGCATCATTTAAACTTAAAGAGGGGGAAAAAATAAAGTCTTATTTTTCTTGGGACAGTGAAAAGACCACAAAGACCTTTCTAACTATGTGGCTCTACTGCCTAAAAGACCTTTTGGAACAAGGCAAGGCTCTAAGTGAATAAAACAAGCTGTGTGGCCTTAGGTAAGTTAGTTTCAGCTCCTGAGTTTTAGCTTCTTGCATCTGCGGACAAACCAATACCACCTCCCCTTGCAGGGGTAGCTGCTTAACTCACAGTCCGTATGAACTTGAACTTGCCAGGTCCTGGAACACCAGGTGCTCGGTAAGTCTTCGGTGCCTAACTTCTTCCCTGAGCAGACAAAAATGCTTAGGCAAAGGAATCTTGCCATCTTATAATTACATCCATTCCAACTTCTGCAGGCCCAGCTCCTTCTGTGAATGGAATAGGCAAACCGCTTCTAGGGAGACAACTGAGCTGACTCACAAAGCCATGCCTTGTACACACAACTTCAGGGCTTACCCTATCTCCAGACGAAGACAACGGCTGGCCTCTCCTGGGTCTGAACTTAACATGCAATCCTCAGACCACACTGCCAGGATTCCACTGTCAGTTAGACCTCAGGGCTAGCTGCACGACTCTCTTTCTCACTTCTAGAAAATTTAAGACATGTCACCTTTTTCTATCCATGTAGTATAAGGCACTACAATAAATAAGCTTGAGACAGCATAATCCATACTTATCAAATGAAAAATTCCAAGAATGTCAACTGCACATATCATACATTTGACTATGACCACGAATAACTGCAGATATGTATATACACTATTAAAAAGAATAACATCATGAACCCCTATGAACATATCACTTGGCTACATCAACTACTAACAAATGACGGATATTACTTTAAGCACATTTTAGCCAGATATTTAAGAAGCTAGAAGAGATTAGGTGAGGATCTACTCTAGACACCTAGCTCCACGGTCACAAGAACACTTGTCACTTGGTGTTCTCAATGAGAAAGCTTACTGCACAGTGACCAAGAGGATTCCCTGCTCTTGAGCCACTTGAGCCTGGGCAGGAATCTCTCTCTGGTGAAAATTAGAGCCGTAACACAAGTGAAATCCAAACTATTCCCCAAATTGATCTACATGAAGAAATATTTCTAAGACAGCAAGTTAAGATATTTTTAAAAGGACAATCATTCAAAAAAATCTGCGTGAGAAGCAATGACAGCCCTCAGACAGCTCACTGGAGAAGGAATGTGGTGTGAGCCCCGGGTGACACACTGCTGCTGAGGGCCAGCAGGAGGCAGGAAACCATTTTTAGCATCTTTTTACACAAATATATTAAAGGGGGAAAAACTCAAAAGACTAATAAAGAAACTCTAGTTGGGTCAATATGTGGAGACACAACCAAGTCCAGACTGGGAGTCAGAGGGGAAACTGGCTAAGAGACAGTGGAGGCAGGGCCGGCCAGGCAGGGCAGCATCCGGTGAAGCCTAAGGGGAACCCAAAGACAGTGTTTAGTGGAATTTAAAGTGAGAGCAAAGGCATAGCTAAACAAAACCTGTCACTCTCAAATCAACCAACTGTATACTTAAAACAAGGGGTGCTTCTAAGGAACTTTTCATCCTACGCCAAACTAATCCACTGACATAAGACTGCAAGAGTGCATGGCATGTAATTTAGTCAACCCATGCTGGCCACATTCTTTAAATGCCCATACTCCTTGGTAAAATGAATTAGTCCCATCCATATTCTCTCTCTCTCTCTCTCTCTCTCTCTCTCTCTCTCTCTCTCTCTCTCTCTCTCTCTGTCTGTCTCTGTCTGTCTGTCTGTCTGTCTCTCTCTCTCTCTCACACACACACACGCACATGCACACACACAGTATTGACATAATAATTGTACATTAGGGTAGACTGATAATTTGATACAAGTAAACAAGTCACAGTAACCGGCATTTCCGTTACCTTAAAAGTTTCTTGGAACTGGCCACAGCACTTTATTTACTTAAGGGGAACACACCTCCAAAGCAAAAGAAGAAAGGCATAAATCCCAGTGACAGAGGGCACCCCTGCAGAAGGAACCCTCACCTACCACACACTAGTCCCTCAAGTTCCTCACTGTGGCCGTGTGGTTAAGCTAGGTTGTCAATGTGACTGGCCTAAGAGGAAACTAGAAGATTAGTAAAGCAGACTGTTAGGTATCTGGGCAGGTCATAGGAGGAAGGTGACCCTGGGGACTCTATCTGGCCCCAGCTCCTACTCCTTGGGTTCTCTCTCAGCTGCTGCAAGTTCAGCATCTTTCCTCCACCATGATATTTCCTCCTTGGTGTCAGCCAACTACGGACTGAAACCACAAACCAAAATGACCCTTTTTCCTTTAAGTAGGTATTTCATCCCAATAATGAAACACTAATCAACATAGGCAGTCCAGAGACACCAGCATGCAGAACAGAGTGGGCACGGCAAGCCTGATGTTGCCATGAAATAAGAGCAAGCCTGCACTGCGGCCCTTGGCTGGCATCTGAGAATCTGAGTGGCAAACCATTCTTCAAACTGATATAAAACATTCCATAAATGGTTAGGATGGCCCACTGTATCCAAATTATTTAATATTACTTTAATAATATATCACTGGACACCTGTTTGCCTTCTGGGCCTTGAGAGTTTTGGTACCTGGTAGGCCAAGAATGCCATGTGATTACCTCCCAACAAAAATTCTAGGCACAGTCTCTCTAACAGGCCTTCCTGGACACAAATGTCTCACACATGCTGCTACAAGTTCATTGATGGGTAGAATTTGTTCCCTGAGGAGGGAAGGGAAAAAAAGAAGCCTGTGTGTGGATTCTCCCAGGCTCCAATGGTATCATCAGAGTCTGGATCTTACTACCTAGGTATATTACATACAACTGTGAGGACAACTTAATGCTGAGGCTCATGCAAGTCTCCAAACACCAGTGTGGTCAAGAGGACCCCCAAAACACTCACATAAGCACATCCTAGATTGTTGGAGGACACTCAATAAAAGCCTGCTTTATCAAGTCACCATTCTGCCCACTTTAACTTTTAGTTGTGAGTGAGCGAGAGAGTGAGTGAGCGAGAGAGAGAGAGAGAGAGAGAGAGAGAGAGAGAGAGAGAGAGAGAATACTTGCATGCATTCTTTTTGGCATACACAACTGAAAATTTTCCAAGGCTTTCATTAAACGTTCAAAAGTGTCTAGTAAGGTCATAAAGCTTCAGAACTAGTTAGAAGAAAAGGCTATCAACGTGAAAAGGAACTTCAATGCTAACTGGCCAAGTGAACAGCATTTCAGAGGTCCAGGTAGAAAGCAAGGTATATCACAATGGTAGTGAAATCCTGGAAAAAAATGACACAGTAAAACAAAATTATGTAGAAATCAAGAGGAAAGTACTTGTGGTAGCTACCTGAGCTGAAAATGAAAACTGAAGACCATCAAAGAAGCTCTAGTCATAAACTTAGGGGAATAAAACAGTTCAGGGTGGCTTCAGAGGACCAATTTCCACCTAGAACTGTGTCACCAGACACAAGTCTAATCTGTTTGCCAAAAGACCAGGCCTAAGAAGTAGCCTCAAGATCATGCAGAAGATCCTCAAGGTGAAAGAAACAAATAAAAACAAGCTAATAAAAAATCACAGAGTAATGTGTTTTATCTGAGAAAGTACAGCCTTGCAGGTATCCACCCTCTGCATTTCCTTGTACCACTGATGAACTTACTTGCAATGAACACCTCGCCATGTCAGCAGGATGCAAAGAGAGCTGGGACTCTAGCCTGCCATCATCAGTACCTGGCGTCATCAAGAGACATGGCTGCAGCTGTCCACATCCCACCCCACACCTCCCATCTGAGGGGTTGCCAGCTCTTCTCTGCCTCACAGCTTTCCTGTTCTGCCTACACCTGACCCAGATGGCTTTCTTGAGCCCTTGGACCCAGAAGAAATTTCACAGTAACTCAGTTTCTCCACATCCCAATTTCAAATTTCTAGGAGAGACTCTCACTGAACCCATATACTGCTACTGAGCTTTAACCTGGATGTCACCAGCAGATCTAGAGAAGATGGGAAACAAGCCTCCTAACCACAAAGCTCGTCTCCACAGGGAGCAACTCCCAAAAGGACAAGGCTGTGGTCCAAAGTTAGTACTGGTACCACCTGACTAGGGAACAAGACAGGCTGAGGGACATAAAGACCTTAAAGGGAAAGTGGCTGCGCCTACACAGAAGCAGTAGGAGGTCCTTCCCCATGAGAAGCCAGGAGGAGGAGGTTTTTTGTGCAAGCACTAATCTGCTGCAAATGGCTACTTAATTACAGCAGAGGTCTCAACACTATGCATCGTACAGGTTGAGAAAATCTGAACTTGGGAATACTCTGAACCACACCATTATGACATTCAAAAAGTTTTAGATCTTGAAGCATTTTGGGTTTTCAGGTTAGGAGTGCTCAACTGATAGAATCTATGCAAGTATTCTAAAATTTTTTAAAAGCCAGTTGAGATCTGAAGCACTCCCACTCCTAAACATTTTGGATAAGGGTTATTTAGCCTGTATATTGATATAAACATTCATCTGTAATTCTAAAGATTTTTACCTACAGCATTTTACCTATTCTCAAGATGAGCTTCCAGCCCATGGGAAAAAATCAGCTCTTCACATATCACGGAAATGATATTTCATGTTCACATTTTCCCACTTATATTCTTTGGTATAATATTAGATTTCTGAAAATATTTTCAAATATCAAAATATTTTTCTAGTGACTTAGCGCTATCCACAACTGTCCATAACTGCTGTTTCTGGAGATCGGCTTACAGTAGTCCAGCCTTTTAGACTGTGATGAAGAAGATTTAAGGAAAAAAAAAAGGCCTTCCTTTAAAAGCCATTTAAAATAGAAAGCGACTCCTCCAAAGCCCAGAGAGCCCTGTGTTTGAATCCCAGCAAGGCCACTTTCATCCACGGTGTGCAAATTCTTACCCTAAGGCCAGCTTTATAACATGAGAAGAGTAACGGTATCTAATCACAGAGCAGCTGAGCAGGATACTCAATGAGTTCAGGTGTCACAGACCAGATAGAGTGTGAGCATGTAACAAACCTGCACTCGTTATGCTGGTGGTGAAGAGGAGTGGCAGTCAGAAGCTGAGCATGTGCCACTGTCTCTCCGTGGAGGAGACAGGGTCCCAGATGAGGACATTAGTCAGCAAGATACACGAAATTTGAGGGAGGGCAAGGCAAACAGCCAGTTGAGGGGTGCCCTTCACGTTATTTTTCCACTAAATGTGAAAATCAACCTTTCGGTTTTCTCAAAAAAAAAAAAAAAAAAAAAAAAAAGCAAATACACTACAAAGGAAGGAGAGAACAAGACCAAAAGTTCTTCAGACCTTGAGAACTTTTTTTCAAAATGCTCTTCAAAATGCGAGGCAATGTTGAGAAAAAAATATGTAATAGCTAAGTTCTTGCAACAATGCCAAGGGGGCTGGCATTTTAAAACCTGGGGACAGAGAGGAAGCTCTGAAAACTTCTCAAATATTTCTGCTGTAAGGTTTGGACTTGCACGCTGAACAGTCCCCACCAAGGCAGGCGTAGGCTTTTAGAAACTTCGGAGTTGTATTATTGTTGTTGACGCCTTCATTTTTCTCTCATATGAAAACTCGCTGCCTAGCAACCCAGCACCAGAAAGGCTAAATCAAGAATAATTCAGACTGGAATTTTAAGAGACTTCGTTTTCCCATTAAACAACGAGCAAGGTCTACAACCGAAACATTCCTCACATTTGATAAAAAATGGCTCACATACCATTCAGCCTCTTCCACAGTAAAGGAGGGCAGATCAACCGCAAGAGGTAGCGGAGATCTGCTACTCAGTAGCAGCAGAGGTGAGGCAGTGAGCCACCCTTCCTCAGAAAGAGTACACACATCTACTGCTGGAGCAGTAAGAAGCCGGGGCTGAATGGAGAAGCTACTCCACCACTGGAGCTGAAAACAAGCGTGCATTCTCCAGCGTTTGGCAAAGGCAGGCATACATACAACACAGAGCTGGTTGAAAGACTAACAAAGTAAAGCGATAAACTGCGGATACCTCTGTGTATCTAAATTTAATGTTCTGGTGACGACATTAAGACACCAGATGGGAAGTCAGCCATGGTAACACATGTCTAACCCCTGCTACTGAGGAGGGCTGAAGGATCACAAGTTCAAGAACAGCTTGCGCAACTCAGCCAGATACTGTCTCAAAATAAAACAAATAAAAGGGCTGGGTTGTAGCTCAGTGTCCCCTGGCTCCAAACCCCAATTTGGGGTGGTGGGGGGCATGCTGGTGGAAAACAAATACACTTGGCCCATAGTATCTGTAGGGGTCGGTTCGAGGACAAGTGCCACCCATGAATACCAAAATATGTGGATGCTCGAGCCTGTCATATGAATGGCCTCATATTTGCATAAAACTATGTGCATCTCCCTCCTGTATATTTTAAGTAATCCCTGGATCACTTATACCTATTACAACATAAATGCTATGTGGCTGTTATGCTCCATTGTGTAGGAAACAATGACAAAAAGAAAGTTATGTGTACTCAAGACAGATGCATTATTTTTTCCACCAATATCTCATCAGCAGTTGGTCAACACTGAGGATGAGGAAGCCATGGCCACAGAGGGACGGTTGTGTACACTTCTCGCCTCACCTCTGCTGTAATTCTGTGACTGAAGGAAACCGCCTAACTGGGGGCTCTGCAATACGTGTCCCTAACAGGGATAAATGAAAGTGTCCTGAGGAGGCCTCCAGAAAAGAGCATGCACGTTGGCCTTTTTTACAAAGCATGATTATCACAACTGCCCTCCATTTTTACACCCAGAAAAATGTGACACAGACTCCCAGGGTTCTCATTAGTGTGACACAAGTAGAAGAAGCCATATCAAGAAAATACCTTAGGTGAATAAAATATAATTGTCTCTCGGCATCCTGCTGCCCAGAGAAAGTGCAATACACAAAGGCCAGTGTGGACACACACTTCAGGACTTCCGCCATCGTGTGAGATTAACGACCCACAGGGGGACACAGAGTCTCCAGCAAGGCTGAGGTCAACCCAATTTGCCACGTTCTGCACATCCCACTGGAAAGCCAGCTAAAACCCTCAGCAAGATAAAGAGAATCCTGATAATCCTATTAGGAATAAAGTAATTTCTCTGAGAGTAATATTATATACCTTACTTTACGTGAATTGCCAATTTTCTAGTATCCCATAAAATAAGACAGATATGAAAAGAAAACTGCCTGATATTAATGTTTTCTCTGATGCTTCTCAAATGTTCAGTGTCTCTTCAGAGGAAAAAGAAGTTGTAGCCAAAAAAATGAACTTTAAGTTAGAAGTTTTGGGGGGCTGGGGGGTGGGTAGGTAAATGACTCCTCCAGAGCTTCTCCTTCCTCCGCAGCTGAGCACAAAACCAACCCTCTCTCTTCCCCTCAGCACAATGACAGAATGTGGCAGCACTGACCAGGTGGTCAGGGTGTGGCTGCTTGTCCACAAGAAAGGGAGAAAAGAGGTGAAGACAGCTAAAAGCCAAGAAGTAAGTGCAAAGATGGGCATCCCCTTCCGGTCTCCTTCCCTCCTGGTCCTTGCTATACAAGGCCTTGGCGTACATGCACATGGGGAGACAGTGTCTGGGGACAAGTGGGCCCCTCCACCTGCTCAGAGCTGACTGGAACAAATTATATTTCCTTTTAGCATAACAAACAGCCTCTTTTGATCAGCAGTAGGTGAATGAGCCTAAGGGTAAGGTCCTAAGTAGCTAGTAACAGTCACCGTATAAATCTAATTTATGACACAGAAATGTGTAAAATGGGCTTAATATCCACAGACTCTATAATTCCTAAAAATGTTCAATACCCACTTAACACCCTTTAAAGAGCTCCCCCTCCAAGACATGAGTTAACAGGTAGTTATACCACAAGAAAGACCAGCTGTTTGCACCCTAGGAGCCATGAGTCTTGCCTGGTCCCTCCCTCAACATCTGCTCTGACCTTCCTCCTGCTGTTTTCTACCGCCGTGTGAGAAAAACACACGTGAACACAACAAGTAAACCAGTACTCCTTCTGAACACTCACTCCATCCTTAAGGTGACTTCTGCTCTTGCTGTCAACAGCACGCCAGGCTTCAAGGCGCTCCCACCACACACTACTCCGGCTCCCAGAGCAGCTGCCATCCTGGGACACATCTGTAAGTAGCCCTGACACCAACAGGTCTCCTTGGCTTGTCTTTCGTCACTTCACTATTGAGTTATGGTGTTTTTCAAAGCTGTTCTCACCCTAGTGATGGAAAGCACAAGCTGTGGGGAGGGGCACTCTCAGCTCAACTCTAGCACTGCCACTTTGTGGCTGTGTGCCCATAAGCATGCCGATCTCTCCCACATGCAAAGGGCACCATATGTAAGAAGTCTGGACCTACCACATAACTTTGGGCAATGGAAATATCATGTTTTACATATTTTAAGTGTGTATCAGCAGATATCTCCCCACGCTAGGGTGACAGAAGGCCAATGACCTCCATAGCAAATCAAAATGCACGTACCCCCATAAGAACCCAATGAACACTTCCTCATGCCAGTCTTGTGTCTTGAATTATACCTCATATTACACTTTCTGCCCCTAAATGATCTTACAACTTTGAGCACCCCATCTCCAACTCTCGTGGGCTTATCTTGCTGACATCCACAGAAGTGAAATTCAATATACTACATATAACCTCAATTCTCACTTCTGCCCCAAGCCCATTCTTTCTTTCCATTTATTAATGACACTAGTATTCTCCACATTGAATTCTTGTAACGCTCACCTCTAAGATGTATTCCACACATCACTGCTTGGGCCCTTTCGGTGATGCCCTTCACTCCCACACTCCCCATTCTCCCAACCATGCCCTTAATCTAGCCCCTGTGACCTTCCACTTGGTATTGTATACCCCTACTTGCTACTGCAAGCCTCCTATCAGAATAAGCTGTCAACAGAGCTTACTGAAATCCCTGAGCGGTACAGGCCCTATGAAATTAAACAAAAGCCTTAGAGTACCATCCTCAACTGCCACACCCACCCTGGACTGAATCTCTCCTAATTCCACTCACCCATGTATCAGTAAGA
This sequence comes from Ctenodactylus gundi, assembly GCA_004027205.1. NCBI lineage: Eukaryota > Metazoa > Chordata > Mammalia > Rodentia > Ctenodactylidae > Ctenodactylus > Ctenodactylus gundi. The sequence goes on from PVKB01002371.1 coordinate 147,782, forward strand.
TCTGTGTCCTCAGAACACACACCCTTCTCTAGTTACAGGATCTCCCAGATCAGAAATAATTCTCTTAACACATCTCCAGCTGTTGAAACTCACTCTAGAACCTATTCAAGCCACCTACTCAAGGAAACTTGCGAGATTCTCCCTCACTGAACACAACCCTGAGCTCTCAGCAGCCTTCTCTCTGTCTCTGACAGCACTTAGCTCCCGCCATATCTTATAGCCGCTTTTGGACATCTCTCCTTCCCGGGCTGGGACTCAGCCTTTGTTTCCCCCAAATCTGACACATTTGTCTCACATCAGACATCTGGGTGGATGCTGTGAATTAATGCATTAAAAAGTCCGTTTTTAAATAAGATTTATGCAAAACTCACAAACGCTAAAGACCAACCCCCATTTGAAAATCCTTGTCAAGTTCCCAGTACTTTTATTCCCACTCAGGACACAGTTTTCTGCACTGCAAGGGAAGAAAAACTTCAAGAGTATTTTTGGCCCACAGCACTTTTTTAATACAAAATCATAATGCATCATGTGTAAATGAAGCCAAAACATATGGAACAAGTTTCCTATCAAGTAACTGATCATACATATGTATGAATACACATGTGTATATGTGTATGTTCATATACACTTAAAATACATACATATGTGTGCAAAGAAGCATGGATCATATATGTGTATGTGTGTATGCATATGTATACATATAAGTATATATAAGTGAGTATGAGAAAAAATAGCAAAGAAACTAAGAAAAACTGTGATCTCCAAAGCAGATTAACAAAAGGTCTTTCTCTAGCTCCAAAACTCAGCCCTTGCTTTAATTACATAGTTTCTTTTTTGCCTTAGTGACTTTCCTAGAGTTGACACTGTTCACATTCCTGAGGAGGGAAAAGAAATGAGGAAAGACAAAGCCTCCCCCTCTCAGGTCCCTTTCTCCATCTGTCACCTCCCACGCCCTCTTCTCCTTCCTTCCCCGCTTTGCTCTTGTATTTTTTCACCCCGTCCACTAGTCTGATGTTTTCTTCCTTCCAAGACTCCTCAGCCTTTTCTATCCTTGCTCTTTCTTCTGGTCCTCAAACACGTAGAACTACGACCTCCCCCACCCTCCACTTCTGAGTCAGGTTTAAGAACCTAGGGTGGAATCTGCGGGTTCACTGGCAAGGACACCTGTGGCACACATCCGCGTGGAGTTCAGGTGCACATCTTCCCGGCCAGCGAGGACATTCCTCCTCCCGCAGAGCCTGGACTCCGAAGTGCAGCTCAGTGGGAACAAAGAGCTAGCACTGTGTATGTACAAGGGGAACTCTGGAGGGAGAAAGCGGATGGGAAAATCGAGCTCTCAGAATTGTTAACTAACTGAAGCTGCCACAGAAATACACACACACACACACTCTCTCTCTCTCTCTCTCTCTCTCTCTTTCTCTCTCTCTCTCTCTATTTCTCTCTCTCCCCCCCATATCAAACTTGGAGCCCACCTTCTCCCTCCTCCACAGGACACAGCAGGGGAGTTTTTGTTGATTTTGTTTCTTTGTTGTGGTACTGGTGACCAAGCTCAGGGCCCTGTATCCCTAGCCCATTTTTTACCTCTGATTTTGAGATAGAGTCTTGATAAGTCACTAGGCTGCCCAGGCTGAGGCTCAAACTGGCAATCCTCACGCCTCAGCCTCCCAGAGTGCTGGAATGACAGGCCTGCACCACCTGGCCCAACGGTATTTTAATTAGTATCAGTTGTGTGTTCACAGCACTATCTAGGCACAGAAAGGAAGATGACAACAGAGCGTTGTCCAGGAGCTCTACCAGGCTCCGGCTCTGACAGCAGGGCCGCTCCCTCGGCAGTGATTACAATAAACAGCTCACCAGTATGACCTGAAGTCCCTGTAAGATCTGTTCACAGGGTGAAGCTGGCACTGTCTGCTTCGCAGGAGACAAAACCCTGTGCTGACTGCCACGGCTTTCAATAAAAAGACAAGAAAATGAGGCACAACGTGGGTCCCTCAAGACCCGGACCTTGCATTCTCACCAACACTCTGTATTAAAGCTCCCTAATTAAGATTTAATCAAACATTAGTCAGCTACCAGAACTCGGTTTCAGAGCCTGTCATCTAATTATTTCTTTTTCTACCGACGATAAGAGGCCATAGTCCCATGAGCTGTCCGATGGCTCAGTGCACAGTAATGAGGCTTGGTGACAGTGTGACAGGACTGTAAATGGAAGCACAAATTCACCACCGCTGGCTATGAACACCAAAGAGCAAGAGAACTGCAGATACTCATCAAAACAAGCTGTTACCAAATCAATCACCAAAGCCGGTTTCAAGCTTAACCTCCCCAACAGAAACCAACATTCAAACAAACTGAGCTGCTGTATCAAGCAGTATTAATAAATGCAAACAAAGATCCGAGAAATGCTCCCAAACACTTTTATCTCTATTTGTCCGTGTCATTTTTGTGCCTCCAACATCCTCAATATATACTGAATGTATTAATGAATTAATTAAATAAATACCAGAGAGACTGAGGCTGAATGATCTTTTCATGGTGAGCCCACCTGGGCAACTTATCAAGATCCTATGTCAAAACTGAAAATGAAATGGGCTGCATACTGTGGCTCAATGTGATGGACCTGGGCTCAGGCCCCACTGCTGAGTAAAAAATGAATGAATGAAAATACGTCACTGAGCACCTAATACGCACTGAGCACAATTTTAGGTGTACAAAAGATCTCTGCCCCTAACAGTCTCGCAGGGAAACAGACAGCTAAGAAAATAATTTATAGAGTATATTAAGCTAAGAAAAATATTACAGGATGCAAGTGTCAAAATACAGCTCTCAACCCAATGACCACTGCCCAAGAAGAGGCCATGTTGTGGTTTGGATGCATAATGTCCCCCATGAGTATATAGTGCTGCTTAATTTTTTTAGGATCACAGACCTCTGAGAGGCTGACAAACAGTGCTGATCCCCTCCCCCAGGCATCCATGTCCCACAAAGTCTCAAGAGTTTGGATGCTGTATAATATGTATAGATTATATGCTGTCAAGAGGTGAGGCCTGGTTGGAAGGGGCAGAGCACTGGAGTGAGTGAGCAAGCATTTTAACAGTTTTCAAATTTCCTGTCTCAGAGGCAGAAACAAGGAAATTTATTAACAAAATGCTACCCTACAGTTGATAGAATATGATGAAAAATAAACACAGAAGCTTTTGAAAAAATCCAAGATATTTTCTTAAAAACCACATCTTCCCTGGATTACAGAGGAACAAGTGACAATACAGGCCAGTGAAGAGATAATTTAACTTAAACCAGAGATTCTTAACTCAGAACCCACACAACAGACAAAGCAGAGGCACCTCTTTAAGTCGCTGGCACTGCCGGGGGAAGTGGGTAGAGTGGGGAGCTTTTTCCTGGGGAGGGGATCAGCACTGCCTGTCAACCTCTCAGGTCTGTGATCCTAAGAAAATTAAGCAGCACTATAAACTCATGCAGTGTTCTAAATATGCTTTTTAGAGACTACACGAACGTCCGGTTAATAGAAGTGTGTTACTGTTAATCCTTCTTCCTCCATAATTACTATTTTATTAGCATATGTTTGAGATATACAATCACATTCAGCCTGGGGAATTGATGTATATACATACTGCATCTTAATCACTTCTAGTTTCTCTCAATATCTTCGTTTTTCTTAGAGGTGGAAACTGATCAGCCGAACGCAGTCCTTGGAAGCAAAACATCGGGCAGCGTTCAGACACCACTGTTCTGGGTTCCACAGACATCTATCTCACCACTCCTTCCCACCCGACAAGCCCAGCTGCAGGGTCTCAGAGGACACTCGCTCTTGCTACTGTGAGTCCAAACATGAGCTGCCAGGGGTGGGGCCAAAGGCCAGGCAAGGGTCTGACTCAGGACCTGCTTTAAGGGTTACTACCAAAAACCTCTCGAATATGAATAGAATCCCCTCCCCACGCTGCCTCAAACCTAAGCTCCCCTTTCCATCCTAAGCAGGGACAGAGGCAACGCTCCTCCCTAGGCCAGCTGCTCTCCTTACTGGCCACGTTCCATGATGATCCTGACAGAAGAAATCAGACAACATTTGGACAGCTGTGGAGCCATTTCAACAGGCCTCTTGAATGATCCCAGTGGTTCCACAGGGTTGAAAGCCTCTATCTAGAGCAAGAACTGCAACCATTTTCCATAAAAGACCCGACAATATTTTTGCTTTGCAGGCTATCAGGTCTCTAGTGTGACCAATTAGCTCTGTGCATGTATGGTCAGACACATGGTTAGGGAGATAACAACAACAGTTATACAGTGATCACAGTAGTACACTCATTTCTGGTATTTAAAATGTCGCACTATTCAGAATAGGTGAAACGTGAATCAACACAGATGCCCTTTAGGAAGAGAATAGAAAATGTGGTGCCTATACAAAATGAAGTATTACTCAGCCATAAAAAAAGAATGAAACCCTGTTGTTTGCAGGAATGCAGATGGAACTGGACATCATTATGTTAAATGAGTAAATACAGAAAACTAAAAGGTATGTGTCCACACTCAGTTGTGGAAACGAATTAAGTCAACCTTATGCAGTAGAACAGAATACTGATCTCTAGAGACTAGGAAAGAAGCAGGGGGGACTAAGTCAGAGTAGAGAAATTAGCTCCAGTTCTCTAGCATACTAGAATAACGAGAGGATCAAACAATCTACGATGTAATTCAAAATGACCACAGAGGAGAACAAAACTCCCAACACGTAAAAATGGCTCATGTTTGAGGTAAGGAAATGCCCCCTACTCTGACTTGATGAGGACACACTGTATACATGTACTGGATCACCATAATGTACTCCACGAAGACACACAAACATTGTGCCTCAGTAAAAAATAAAACAGAGTAAAATGTGGCAGGGATACGGTGAAAGGAAAGAGGATATTAAAGTCCTTCCTGCTCACCCTGCCACCCTGCCAAGATCTACTAATTGAAACCAGGCTCAACCGCCCCCAAAAAACCCAGGAACATGTGCCCTTCCCTCTTGCCTCTTCTCACTTCCTTTCAACCTTATTCGCCTTACTGTTTTTTTCCTCAGCTACAACACTAACTGAATCAGAGTTCAAGAGTGCTACAACACACAGAACCTAGGTGAGAATGCCAAGGAAAGGAACGAAAACAGCAGCAGCACCAAAAACCTAAGCAGCTCACAATCACCCTGCCAGTGCACACTGGCACCTGGATCAGACGTTCCTTCAATGACAGTAGGCAAGGTAGGGAGGCTGGACCCCATCAGAGACAGGCGCTCAATGTCGGCTTCTTAGCACAGGTACCTCACAGAAAACGGAATATCCAAGAGAACAATGGGGACAAGTCAAAAGCAAGAATTTTCTTGAAGAAGACAAAAAATAAAAGGGCCATTTTACCTTTTCATGATTTTCAATTAAGATTTCCACGACGATATTCTGGAACTTCAAGTCCATGATGGCAGCAACCGTCTCCTCCTGGGGCCTCATCAGAGTTGGTCCGAACACCACTCCCAAATTTGCCACAGTCATTAGGTTCTGCTTGGAGTGATTTGAAACACTGATATTGAGGAGAGACAGGGAGAAAAGATCGTTGAATTGTGGGCAATAGACGTAGAATAGTTTTCTGCGTCTCTGTGTTCCCGTAAACACAAGAAGTCATAGGACTTGAACTGTGCCCAGTGCCTGCCTCAGGGACACTTAGGTCTGAGTATACCCTATGTGCTGAGGCCCCACCTACTTTTTTACTTCTCTGTCTTTGACACTCACTGTAGTCGCAATGGCCCTAATAACTCCATATATATGCTAACCTTGTTTCTACCCAACTTTAGGACATCTACTTCCTCCCAAACCACTGTGGCCTTGCTTCTAAGAACTGCACGGCACCTTCACAAGAATTAGCTTCGCAGCATGCAAAGCCTGATCAGAGCAGCCTATTCAATCACCGTGAAGCAAACAACATAGACAACTGTTCTCAGCAGTCCTACCACTTAACTTAGGTTTCAACACACAGCCTCACTCAGTCTCAGAGAATTTCTATAACAATCCCCTGCAAAGTCTCATTCAATGTATAATCTCTTTTCCTTTCCTCTACCGTCGTGTTTCTGCCACTTGCCATCTGACATAACTCTGTGTTATTATTTTATCTGTCTGTTTTTCCCCCTTACAAAAGAAGGCTCATGAAATAGGGACTCGATCTACTTGTTCAACTGGGTATCCACTCAGACCTAAAAAAAAAAAGGCCTTCCATATAAATTTGCTCAAATAAATGAACAGCTGTACAGTAGTAGGACCCCTGGCAAGTCACGGCCTCAGGCATTTTGTATCTTTTTAATATGAAATAAAGATTCTAAAACAGTGCTCTTCACCTTCTCACTGCTAAAATTTTATAGTTAGAATGATCTGAGAGTTATTTAATTTGAAAACAGGGCTAATTTCTCCACTGAATTATCAGATTTTTGTTTTGCTTTTTAAAGATAGAGGGGAAAAATGAACCCTATAAAGTAACTGCCATTACCAGAATGAACAAACTTGAAAGACACGTTCAAACGTTAAGAGATGGGTGTGAAGCCAAGCTGAATTTGCTAACTGACTTACAATCCCAGTTTCAGTACCGGCACATGGGGCAATCTATAATATTCTCCTCATTCCCTTCAAATCAAACCTTGAGCTGCTGGCAGTGGTGTTAAACAAATAATTATACAGCTTTGTGGAAGCGTCGTATTTCTTCATTCTTATCCAAAACACACATAATGAGTCCAACGACCAGGCCGCCCTTCAAGGAGTGGTCCTGGGGGCTGTGTATACAGCCAGGTCCAAGTGCTCCAAGCCCAAGAACAAAGCACAGCAGAGAAGGAAAAGGAGGAAAGGGCCTTACTTTGTTAAGTGCTTCACCAAAATATCCAACATTTCTTTATTTTTCTCTGGCAGTTTGTGCACCAAGAAATGGATTGCATTGACGCGAGATTCTGGGCTGCCACTTTCTTTAAAAAGAAAATAAAAAATAGTTAAGAGAGTACTCAGAATCAAATATATTCCTCAAAACCAACAATTACAAAGCTCATCTGTTCAAGATCTAAAAACAGAGAGACAGAGAGAAATCATATCTTACCACCTTTAAAAGGGGGGGGGGGGGGACCATTATCTTTCCCAACATTATTAATCTCCCACTGCCCCACCACCCCTGGCCATCAGGTAATTTCCACTTGGTTGCACTTAGTGTCTTTCCCCGGGTTTCAGTCTGAGAACAGGGAATCAAAGTAGCTGCTCTTTGGGCATGCCACACTTGCCAGCAGGCCACATTCTGAGTCAGCTCATAGCTCATTTGTTGGAGTTCAGTCATTGAGAAGTGTCCCACCACTGAACACAAGGATCAGCAAACAAATGATTCCCTGGTATGGGTTGAACTGTGTGCCCCAAAAGATATGCTGAACACCTAGACCTTCACACCTCCAAGTGTGACAGCTTTAAACTCAACTTGGGACTCATTTTAATCAAGTATAGTAAGACATGGGTGTAAGTGTGCATGGAAAAAGTGTACACTCACACGGGCCACACAGGGAAGCACAGGGGGTTGGGGGGTGAATGCATGGTAACTCAAGGTTTTATAGGTGAAACAAGGTAGGTACACCTATCGCTGGCTAGCTCTAAGGAATTCAGTGAGCTCTAGAGCAAAGGAGCTGCCCCCAGTCTTCTGGCACCTGACCAGAAGCGATTAGGCAGGAGCACACCAGCCTGAACTAAGAGCCCCCTCTGGTGGGAGTAGGATATTGGGGTTTGGACTGGATCATCTACAGATAAACAGCACTCAGGAGTTTACTATCTCTAGGAACTAGGGAGACTGGGGAGAAATCAAATTACCAGAATTATTACACTATGTTCAATCCAGTGGCTTTACTAAAAATAGTTCTTGCGGGTATCTGTTAAAATGACTTCTTGATGGAGTACACTGGGATCCCCCTAATCCAGTTAAGACTGGTGTCTTTATAAGAAAGCATAGTCAGAGCGAAGATGGCCAAGAGGAGAAAGAAGCAGAGAAGATCTCATGTGACAGCAGAAGCAGCTATCAGAGTGAAGATTCTGCAAGTCAGGGACCCTAAGGATTTCCAGGAACCCCGGAGGCTGGAAGCAGTGCGGATGGATCCTCCCCTACCAGCGTGGGAGGAGTATGTCCTGAGTACAGACTTCTAGCCACCAGAGTCGTGACAGAAGACAGGTTCATTCTTTTAGGCCACTCTGTAGTGACCCTGTTTACAGCAGCCCTGGGAAACATGTTCCCTTTAGCCCTTCAACTTTATCAGTATTACACATGACTTCCACTAACAATATACCCACATCTCTTCATTGTGTCCTTGATTCAGAAATTACCAGGTAATTCAATGAAATGCTTACTAATGCTAGTATTTTCAGAAGTGCTGAACAAATGACAGATGAGAACTAGGTGCTCAGTTTACTGTAACCCTGTTTTTGAAATCATAATAATTTTTTTCTTACAATGAAAAATACCTGGTTTGTAAAAGTTTATATAACAGAAAAAAGTAAAAAAAAAAAATCACTAAAAATCTAAAAGACAGAGGAAAGAACATGTACTAATTAACGAGAGAAAGCAAGTGCACAAACACACACACAATAGGAAAACAGGCAGAAAAGTGAGAGCTTTACCAAACATCGATCCTTCTGGGCGATAAACTTATGAAAACAGACTAAAACCTTTATTAGAAATTAAAATCAAAAGAAGACACTATTACACAAAAGAATGGCTTTAAGTGAGTACTAAGTTTGACAAGGGTCTCAGACAACTGAAATTTTTCATAAACTAAATAGGTGGGGATTGGAGAGAGTTTGGGACTGGAACCCAGGTTCTCAAAGTGCTTGCCAAGCACGCATTCTACCACCCAGCTACTCGCCCCCACCATAATGGAAATAATTTAACGGTACAACTGCTTGGAAGAAGTGCTTGGCAGTGTCTACTAAAGCTGAACAAGCACGTGCCTCATGACCCAGAAATTCCACTCACAGGTACCTAACGAGGAGCTATGCACACAAGTGTTCATTAAAAGACACACTACAGTGTTCACAGCAGCACTCTGTCATAGCTCCAAACTGGAAGCCACCCAAATGTCCATTAACTGTAAAATTAATAAACATACTGTGCTATAATCATACAATGGAATGCAGTGAGGATAATAGGTCACTGCTTCATGCAACGCGAATGACTCAGAACATGAGCACAGAGATGACAGATTACAGTATTTCTCTCTGTTCAGTTTCAGAGATATAAAGTACAAACGTAGCCATGCCAACCTACAAGTGGCAGAAGTGGAGGGGTGCTCACATCTCACCAGGGTGGACAGTGACCACGTCCATATACAAAGGACTTTGAGGTTCAGATGTTTGATTTCTTGACTTGGGACTGATTATGTGATATATTCACCTTCTGGATGTTCATGAACCATACACATCTGGGCACATGTCTGTTACATTTCAACAAAAAGTTCACTTACAATTACGTGTAGTAAATTTCACCATAAAAAAGCTGGTAATTTCTAGTGTCAATCCATTCAGAGTTTTCTTTCCTTTATTTGGAATGAAATGTATAAACAGTCTGTCTTCCCGAATACATATACCAGGAACAATTTTCTGTGTCATTAAGTGGAGTGCCACACCATCGGTTTTTACGAACATCTCTGGTTGCCCCCACTGTTCATAAAAGTAAGTTCGTTCCAGTGCGCACTCCCAATAACAATGCCTGAGAGTGAGGAACGAGATTTTCATGAGAGAATACTAAGACACTTGCTTCTAAACAGCAAGAAAGCAAAAAAGCTGAGAAACTGCAAGGCACTTGAGGAAGCTGGACCACCAACAGTCAAGTCCCATTACCTAACAAAAACCTTTTGGTTACAGACTAAATTTGCCACTAAAAACAAGGACACAACTGTATAAAGAGTAAGATGATAAGTTGTAACCTGGTCGTACATGTACAGTTACAATCAAGATATTCATCAGTGTTGAAGAAAATGAAAATAAAAACACAGTAGCTTAATTTCACAGGTTTGATTTTTTAAATAAAAATTAAATCAGAAAATTTGAAAAACAGTCAAACATTTCGAAGAACTTTGCCAAAAATAAAAACTGCATATTTCAAAAATTAAAATTCTTTGAAAACTTTGTATTTAAAAAGCTACTTTTAATTCAAGAGTCTATCTTAACACGAATATTAATACTCAGTAATGATCTGCCTCCAATAAATACCTACTTTCAATTTTTTAGAATTCATTACTGAACTCAGAAACACAAGCTAGAGAAACTGTCTCCCACAACCTAGGAATAGGGCTCTGCATTTCTACAACTGTGGAATCAGTTCTGAAAAACAGACTCAAACTCTCCCACTTACTTTTGAGTTCTATCCTGTCAACCTACCCTCGCTCTTTTGAAATCACACATATTCCTTTTTGCCAAGTCTCCTTTTTCTCTCTTATAAAACAGTTTTCTTTTTAATAAGTTTTTGGAGGAAAAAAAAATCCACCCTTTTCTGTACCTTACTGTTGACATTATTCAGAGCTTTTCCTCAACAGACATTTTCCCCATATTGTTTCAACATATTTTAAAATCAATAAACTGAGCATGGCTTAGCACTCTGAGAGGCTGCGGCAGAAGAACTGTAAGTTTGAGCCCAACCTGAGCAACTTGGTGACTCAGTGAGACCCTATCTCAAATTTTTTTCTAAATTTCCTTTTTTAAAGGGCTGGGGATGTAGTTTAGTGCAAAGACCCTAGGTCCAAATCTCAGTATCAAAATAAAATTTTAAAAATAAGTTATCTTCAGTTACTTACGATAATTTTATATGCACTTCTGTTACATTCTAATTAGTATTATCTGACAAGAATTAAAGACCTTTTTAATCTAGAAAAATAAAAAAAAAACTCCTGTCTTTTGCCAGAAAATTATATTAATAGAAAAATTATTTTAATTATATAAATTTATATCCATATTTTTATGTCTATTTTCTTATGACTCTATGAAAATGGAAACTCAAAAAGCTCTGATCACACCTCCTCAAGTCATGCATTCAACATTCAATTGTAAGTCTGTTAATTCATTTTTAAAACCATGAAACAAAGATTTTTGCTTTCTGTAGTGACAGTATGGAAATGAAATTAGTATTTATATCATGAACTTGTGAAATGAACTTAGAGGTTCTCATTGAACAACCTCAGAAAAGCAACTGATGACAGAAAAATAAGGACCCAGGGAAAACCTTCAGGACCTCCATCAGGAGAGGAAAAGAGATCCTCTCACCACCATGGAACGGAGCAGAACCACCAACAGGACACAGAGGAGTCCAAAATGAGGTCTGTACTGCAGTGACAGGTGGTAACAAAGGCTGGGGTGGTGGTAACCTCAGTAATTAGCTCAGCTAACATTTTAGTAAAACTGTGCCCGTCAATGGAGAACCATAGGTTAACCTCCATTCCAATTTCCCCAAAACACGGAAACAGGAGTCTAATTTCAGCCATCTGATTTTGGTCCCTGTTTCATTCAACACATGTAAAAGATTAGAGAATCTGAGGCCTCTCTCACACACACAAGAGAGGAAAATAAAAATTAAACTCTCCCCTGGAAATTTTGGATGTTAAAAAGAAACCCATTTTGTACATGTACTTTTTCTCATTAAATAAGGTTACATTCCAGCTGCAAATCCACTTAGAGAACAAACCCATGCCAGTGATTACAGTAGCTACAGTATTTCTGTGGAACAGTCCTGTTATTTAAATCACTCTGAAGACTACTACAGAATCATCACATAGCAGACAGGAAACAAAACACAAGGTTCTGGCCCAACAGTGATGGTATCGTTTGAATTTACACAATTCTTTGTACCATCTAGTTCAAATGTATCTTCAACAAAAAAGACCACCATGTATTTCATTACCTCTTCAAAAGCTCCCAAGAAGCAGGAACTTCCTCATTGAGTAAAAATCCATTGTTCAGAATTTTAAACACACTGCCTTCAGTTATGGGCATGATGACAGTACTGATGACACTAACGTTTGGTAATTTAAAACATTATTCCATAATCACTTTATCTTTCTCCAATTCCCAAAGGATTCTATATTAAAGCTGGCATTCTCCTGCTTTTTCCAGTCTCTAAGGCAAACAACATGAAACAATTGTTTTCCAACTAAGTTTAATTTGTCTTTCTCTATTTTGCCAGGAATGCCACAGGGAAGAAATCAAAACAACTTAGCATTTGTTTGAGTTTTGGCCAAGAAAACTTTCCCCTACTTCCTTGATCACATAGGGGAAAATCCTCATCCATGTGAAAATAAACCTGAAGTGAACCATATTCTTGTCCTTTCTAAAACCTGACTGTCTATGTGGAATCTAAGGGAGCCTTTACTTTGCGCCTTTCTGCAACGCGCTGGGAACCCCTGGACTGGCTGCAGGAAAGACCTCACAAGAAGACAACATTTAAAGCCATGTTCGGGTAGCAGTAAAACAAGACCCAAAGGGAATGCTCTAAGTCTTTCAACAGATTAAACTATGGAATACATCCAAGAGGGAAAAAATAAACGGAAATGAAAATACCATTTCAGCTACTGTCAATGCACCTGTGAAAACCAACACCAGAGGGCTCACCCAGTTGGACTGAGGTTTTGAATTTTACATCCAGTTCCCCATAATCCAATAAATTACTTGTCCCAACCTTCATTTCCCTAACTACAAAATACCGAACATAAGTACACTTCAAAAGACTACTATAAACCAACAGTATATGAGAATAGTAAAAGTGAGCTGTACAATAATAGAAAACCAAGAAAAAGCCTTGAATAAGTATGGCTCACAAAAATCTCACCACAAATTTCAATTCCATCGACTACAGGCCTTTCTCATTTAACATTTTATCACATATAATTTACTCTCTCACATATTGTTTGGGCTTCTGGCATTATCTCCTAATATTCCTTCTGTCTGTAATTTCCATCTAAATATCTTTCTAAGCTATCTCCAACCCACTAATCTCTCCAAATCTGCTGATCTCTCCAACCTCCTGCAAGTTAAATACTTTTATGTTCCCAAAGCATTTGGTTCCTGCTATTATTATGTATTTTATAGTACAATGAGACACACATATGCCCCAATTCACACTACAGAACTAGCTCTGGGGTCAGGGATCCTGTCATGGTTCTAACATCCAGTACGCCAGTGACAAACACAATAAGCAACAATTAATACCCATGAATGAATGAATGAATGAATGAACACACTGTCCCTTTTCAATGCTTTCTAAAAAAGAAACAACCATCTTCTGAAGCGATGTCTATTTTCCACCCTGATCACATTCATACTAAGTTAAATTTTTCATGTGGAAATTTTTAGTTTGTATACACCATCAAGCAGAAAACTGTCTGTATATCACTACATAATACTTACTGGCTGGAACAATAAAATCTCCATGTAACTCATAGGTCATTAGAGGCTCTGGAAGACTCCTGTATAAAAAGAACAGCTCAGAATTACCAGACAAATCCAAACAATTCACCTCAATTTTTTAGTGTTAAATTTGTTGTGCATGTCTTAATGTGACAAACTTCCCTAGAGATTATCTTTATATATCAAAAAGGTACATAAATCAAATGTATCATTTTATTAACTGCTCTTTTCACAGGCACTATCAAAGCTTAAATACCTACAAGTCCCTAACAGGTCTAAGAACAAGTATTTCATATCTAGTTTTAGAAAGTACCTTTATGAACATCTGGTTTTATATATAAAGCTTCATTCCACACACTCACATATTTAAAGTCAAACATTCTACTACTTAGCCAAATTTTGGCATAAAATTGTGAGCCTCTGGGTATAATCCTCAGCACCACCAAAAAAAAAAAAAAAAAAAAAAAAAAAAAAGAAAAAAGAAATCAGACAATCTCCTTTTAAATATTTCCAATTATAAAAATAAGATGTTTTATCCTCATGCTTCTATGGTGGAAACATGGATAAAGATGACTTTGAGGTTTATGACTAAAAAATAAAAATTAAATTAATAACTTTAAAATACACACAGAATTTTAATTTTCTATAAAGCAAATTACATAAAGGGCAGTACATTTTATCTGGTGATTAACAGAGCACTAGGATTTCAGGCAACCTTCCTAACACTTTAAATTTTAAAGATCTCCTAACTTAATAAACACTTAATGAACACTTAGATAAGTATCATTCTGCACTGCTTACCTGGAAGGCAATTGGGCAAGATATTAAGAACCTTTGAAAGGCTGAAATCCTATAACCCAGAAATTCCTCCTCAATGTTTAAAGAAAAATCCAAGATGCACACATACAAAATAATTAAACATACATAGAAGCCAAGAATACTGCCAGGGAAAAAGGTCATTTCATATCCATAAAAATATCAACTCAACAAGAAGCTAAAACTAAATGTTTATAGACCTAGTAAAAGAACTTCGAAATGTATCACGCATAATCTGAAAGAACTACAGCAGAGAAATAGATGAATCTATAAATTTACGTATTTAAATACCTTGATAATTGATAAAACAAGTAGACCAGTAATTAACTAGGATACAGAAGATACAACGAATTACATCTAATATGCATATCCTTTACCTAGCGGACTTGCCACTCAAGAGCAACAGAATACACATTGCCTGTGCACATGGACTGTTTCCAAGATGTATCATTATTGTAGGCCATAAAAAACATTAATGAATTTACAAGGGTCTAAGTCATGCAGAATATGTCTTCCGATTTAAAAACTAAAATTAAAATTAAAAATCAGTAACAGAAAAGTACCTGAACTAAAAAAGAACAACGGAAAATTAGAAAGCACTCTGAATGAAGTGAAATGAAAACACAACTAATTAAATTCTGAGGGATGCTGAGAAACCAGAAGTTAGGGAAAATTTTATACTGCTAATCACCTAACGTAAGGGGAAAAAAAAAAAAACCTTCAAGCAACGACTTCACTTTTTACCTTAAGATTGAGCTAGGGAGAGGGGTAAAGAAGTGTAAATTAAACCCAACGTAAAGAGAAGAACATAAATAATAAAGATCAGAACAGAGACCAATGAAGAAAACAGAAAAAAAAAAGTAACTAAACTAAAACCAGTTCTTTGAGATGATCTACAATCAAGTTCCCAACTGCAGGTTCTGAAGACATTAAAAAGACTACTTTATGCCTATAAATTCAACATCTGAAATGAACAAATGTCTTAAAAGACATACTGCCAAAGTTCACTCACAATATAATAAATAGCCTATATATTTACCTCTATTATAGAAACTGAATTTGGAGTTAAAAATCTTTCCTATAAGAAAACTCTGGGCACAGATGATTTCACCAGAAATTCTATCAAGTAATTAAGGAGTAAAGAATATCAGTTCCATACATAATTTTTCCAGACAACAGAAAATGTACTACCTTAATACAAAAATTAAAGACATTACAAGAAAATGACAACTAGTATTACAAACACACACGTAGCAATTCTAAATAAAATGTTAGTAAATCTAATCCAACAAGATTAATAAAAGAATAGATCATACTATATTTCCATTTACACTGAATTACACCAAATTGCAAACATGACAATGGATCAATAGTTACCTACAGATGAGGCCTTGAAAAGACGGGTGCTAAGGAGGATACTTGGGGGGAGGGGGGGAGAGAGTTGATACTTCTCGGTCTTGATTTGGTGATGGTTTCACAGGTAAGCTTATCAAAATGTGTAAGTATGAACTACTAGTTGTGTGCCAACTACATTTCAATAAAGCTATTTTACTTGTAAAAACAGATAGAAGAACATCCTTACATGATGCAGTATATACGAAAGTATACACAAAATATCAACTGTAAGGCTGCAGGATAGTTTGCTGGTAGAGCGTGCACTTGGCTCCTACAAGGTCCTGGCTTCCATCCCCAGGACAAAATGATAAATGTAGTCAAACTTAATGTCCAAGTGAAGAATGAACTGTTTCCTTATTTCCTATTTCTATCCACTTCTCTTATACTCTCATTTAAAGAAAAAATAAAGCCAATTACATCACAGTCTCAGTCAGAAGAAAGAACGGGTAACTAGGAGTCAGCCTCCAACGGTTGTGTTTCAAAGTATGGAGAAGCAAAAAGCAGCCAGGAGGAACAAGGCTCTACGACAGCGAGAAAGCTGGTGGGTGCTGGGCTGAAGAGCGAAAAACCAGAATGTTCAGAAAGCCACAGACAGCGTTTCTTCTCCCAGAAAAACGAATTTGTGTCTAAATATCTTCCACAAGCTACTTATATCACTGCCGTATGTCTAGGCAGGCAATGCAGCCTAAAAAAATATATATTGTTAATGTTAGGGAAACAGCAATAAAAATGACAAGTTTCCTGTACTAAATTCACTATATACTGAGTCACCACCATCTCTCCCTCTCCTTCCCAGCATGTTTTGAAACGACCTCTCATTGCCATCCACTGAGATCTGTTAGGAGATATAAGTCATAATATTTACATAGGCTGGCATTTCCTTCACCAAAAAATCCCTTTCCAACTTCCAGGCTTTAAAGAAGTTTCCTCCAGGTAAAATCATTGTATTAGAAACATCACAAAATAGTTCATTTGTTGTCTCACAATGGAAAATACAGTGAGGAATACATTGCTGGAAATCAAAATTACAGTATGCACAGAGAACAAAATATCAGAAGGCTGGTACTGGGGACTCTGAAACACTACAGGTAAAACTGTAGCCTCGAGTTAGTAGGAGAAAAAGGAAGATGGCTGGCTCAGGTCTGTTGTCCATTTTTTCCTTCTCCAAGACTCTACGGATTTTGCTTTCTGGTTTAGTTCAGTGTTCGAAGGTTTGGCTGTTTCTCTCCTCCTCTGCCAAACCCCTATCCAATAGAGTGGCTCAGTTATTTGCAATGAAAAAGAAGTTTTTATTGGTAAGAGAAGCTGTATTTCTGTTCCACATTTTGGCACCATGGAAGACAAGCCTAGCTCCCACCCTGGCAGGCAAGCAGGCTGGCTGGCTCCAGGCCCTGAGCACTTGACCATCACCAGAAACACAACTGAGTTGGCTGTAGCTACACGGACACAGATAAAAACTCAGTTTTCTCCCATGAAGTCCATCACCAGAAAATCCTAATTGCTGCATTTTCAGTTGCTAAAAATAACGTTAAGGAAAAAGAACAGCCACCTAACTTTCAAATCTCTCAAGGCATCTGCCATCTTATGATAATCACTTCATCACATTTAGGCACAATGTGTATATTGTTAGGAGCAGAGTTATATAATAATAACAGCTCAGATTAATGCTGTTCCATGGATCATGTTGGCTATACAATAGAATTCAACAAGACGAAGCAATGACAGACAAAGGCAGAAAAAGCAACACAAGATCAGGAGTAAGAAACTAGCTTCAGAGAATACTAAGACCCAAGAAGAAACCACATGTATGGAATAAAATGGCCCTCTGGTTTACTCAGCTAAAGCCTCCTACAAGGGAAGAAACGTGCCCTGGGTAGAAGGTGGGGGGAATACACAATTTACCACCAAAGAACTGGACTTCTACCCTTAGTTTTCCACCAGTAAATGAATCATCTTGTCAATTCCTTCACCTGCACGGGGTGAGTTTACCCCACAGTAAAAGGACGTAAGTCCACCTGCTAGAATAAAGGAGCCCTCGTGCAGCCAAGGTAACACAGGCAGCTCATTCTCTCATCCTTTCTCGCCTATGTTCTCATCTACTCTTTCCTTCACCCCCCCACCACCGGATTTCTCAGCACTGCTGAAATTTTGGATTAAATCACCTGCTAGCGAAGAGCAGGCTGTCCCATACATACCCCAGGGGGTGCTGAGCAGCCCAGGGCTGGCCTCTACCTATCAGATGCCAGAATTCCCACCCCATGCCCCATTTATGACAGCCAAGGACATTTGCAGATACCATCAAATAGCCCCAAGCTGACAAAATCACCCCCACATGGGAAACACCGTTCTAATATTTCAGTGGCGCACTGAGCTCTAGGTGCTGGGGGTGCTGCAGTGAACAGGACTCGTGAACACACCAGCATCGTCTTAGTCCTACTGAAACCACTGTCACTACCAGTGGCAACCTCAAAACTAAGCACTAGATTCAGCCTTAATACTACTCCTATTTCACCTAAGGCTAGCAATAAAGTAGTTTAAGAAAATAATGAACAGTGGCTAAAAATATCTTCAACTATTTAACAGGTAATACAAACCTAAACTCACTAGCAAATTGTAATGATTACAGAGCAAGACAACCAAGCACAGGCTGCCTGATACTGCACACCAGCAAGGCTACAGCAGCACCAGATGATCCTGAAATAAATAAACAGTGTAATATCAGGAAGTAAGATGGCTACAGATACTCATCAAATGAGGCCACAAAGATACAATCAGCTGTACCTAAAATGCAGAAAATCCTATTTTACAAAATGACCCCAGGAATGGGTCTCGGTTCAGGAGTGGTTTATCTGCTCAGCACATGTGAGGCTGGCTGGCCCTCAATCTCCAGCACGGTATTTTAAAAAACACTGGTTATGGTACAGAGGAAGAGCAACTTAAACCATTATGAAATGCCGACACAGCTTAAATACTGTGGGGCTTAAAACAAACACAAGATTTCCTCCCCCCCAAAAAATAAGTACAAATTGAACACAGATTGAGTACTGAATGGCTTAACTTTCTTGGGTATAAGAATGACATTCTCATTGCTTTTAAAGTCTATCTTTTTTCCGGAGGGATATACTCAGGATTTAGGCGGCACAGTAATTATGTTTTGGAAGTGCTTTGAATTATCATCTAAAAAAAAAAAAAAGTGACAGAATGCCCGCCACTAAAAAGGTGGGGTAATGAAGCCCTGAGGTCTCATGCCATTAAACTCTCTAGTCATATGTACTGGACAGTTGTCTTTCTATTCTAAAAAATAAAATAGAGAGCTTCCAGTCAAGATGGTAATCTAGTAACAGGGCTGTACAATGCTTCCTCATTGACCCACTGAAAAAGTCAAAAGTTTAGTTAGAAAATGAGTGTTCAATGTAGCTACGGAAGAGAGGAGCACCCTAACAACTGAAAAGAGGCCACGGGAAGGCCAGAAATTCTGAAGGATCACCGAAAGCAGAGAAAATAAATCCCAGCAGCCCAGGAAGCCGCCGCAGACCAGCTGCAAATGGCTGGAGCCGCAGGCAGCTGTGGACGGAGGAAAGGTCACGTGGGCCCGGAACATCTGACAGAGCTGGGAGTGGACAGAGCACCCAAACAACCAACAGGAGGCCATGGGAGGGTCAGAAATCCTGAAGTCATAGATGAAAATGGCAAAAATGAAGGTAACTTCTGGGCCCAGAAATACATTGGATTAAAGCAGGAAATGAAATAGACAGTGCAAGAGCTATGCCAAGACATAGCTAAGCTAAAAGCAAGCCTTGAAAAGCAAATAGAGGAGACCAAAGAAGATATAAACCAAAGGATAATGAAGGCAATACAAGAAATTAGAGAAGAACACAACAAAGATGTAAAAAAACTGAATGCAGATATTTAAAAAGTGAAAAACACACAAGAAATAATAAGCAACCACTTTGAACATCTTCAGAACACAATATCAGATGTAGAAGACAAAGTGACTGAGCTACAACATACAGGCCATGAAGAACACAAAGTAAAAAACAAAGAAAGCAAATCAGTACAATGGCTAATAGATGATTCAAAGAGAAACAACCTCAGAATTATGGGAATCCAGAAGACTGAGGACAAAAAAAAAGGCTTAAAGGACATGTTTAATGAAATTACGGAAGAAAATTTCCCAAATCTAAGAAAAGAAATAAATGAACATGGAACTACTGCAGGTATATAGAACACCAAACAACTTTGATCAGAAGAGATCCTCATCACGACACATCATAATTAAAATACTAGAAACCCAACACAAAGAGAGAATACTAAAAGCTGTAAGAGAAAAATAGAAGGTAACCTACAAAGATAAACCCATCAGGATAACTGCAGACTTCTCAACCCAGACTCTAAAAGGCAGGAGATAGGAGATCATGGAGCAATGTCATCCAAGCACTAAGAGAACATAAATGCCAACCAAGACTGCTATATCCAGCAAAATTATCTTTTAAATTAGAGGAAGAAATTAAAACTTTCCATGATATAGAAAGCTTAAAGCCAGAACTGCAGAGAATACTTAAAGGAAACTTAGAAAGTGAAAGAGAGGCCAGTGACACAAACGATCCCAGAGAGAAAGCGTTCAGAGCTACAGGAAAATGAGCTGAGAAAAAAGTAAGGTTATGCATGAAATTAGGAATGAATTGATAGGTAAAAGGATAAACCAAAATGGGCAAAATATGAGTAAACAATATATGGAAGTTAAAAAAACCTGAAATAACTAAGCATGACTATCTATCTACAGCTTTAACTGTAGTATACTTATGTGATATAGATTTAAGTCCATTTATTGTAGCAAACTGATAAATTCCTAAGCTTGTTTAATGAAGTATTTCACTTTTTTGATGCTGAATGTGAGTTTATCCTCTTTGAGAGGCAGAAAGATAAGCAGCACCAAAATAACTTGAAGGAAAGGTAACCCCAAACTATCATTAAATTTCATTTTTTCTAAAGAAAGAATAATAACATTAAAATGCTCAGCCCTTTACTAACTCCAGTCCTACATATTTGCATGTAATAAATGAACAACATAAACTGATCTTAAAATTTTACCAACTACACCTCTTTTCAAGTAGCTCTGTATTCAAGTGTTATCACAAAATTTTTGTTCAAATTGCTTCAACATAAAAATAAACACTTTTATCTTAAAACATAATTAAAACACACAGTGAATTCACTAACCTCCATCAGTTCCAGTTTTTAATACCTAACACTAGCATCTACAAGAGACCCTTTTTTTTTTTTTTTTTTTTTTTGAGACGCGTCCCATTCTGCAGCCCAGGCTGGTCCTGAACTCACTATGGAGTCAAGGCTGGCCTTGGACTCAAGGCAATCCTCCTGCCTCAGCCCTCAAGTGCTGGGATTATAGGTGTGCACCACTGTTCCCAGCTTATGTAGTGCTCAGGAATAGAGACCTGATTTAAGACCCAAGTTTATTACAATTTTGTGCTCTCACAATTTACTTGGCACCTGATGTTCATGTACTTCCTATCTATGCTTCTGAAACACTGTGAGATGCCTTATAAAATTTCTTTTTTAATGACTGATTTGTCTTTACGCCCCACTTCCCAGGAATCCACTCTTTCCCCTCATGCTGAGAGGACCTCACCTCAGGTACTGCTTCAAGGCGCTCGTGATGGTCTTCACATCCCAGTCTATGGAATTCTCCAGGTCAAGCTCATTGCAAGTTTTTACATCTAGTGCACAGCAAGGAAAAAATTTAATTAAAACCTGGCACATTCCAAGACTTTCCTGACAAGCCTACAAAGCTTCTATTTTTTAAACAGTCAAACCACAAATAACTAATCCTTTGGTTTTCTACAAAAAAAAAAAAAAAAAAAAACACTGTATGCAATTTCTTTATAATACTATAACCTAAGTTTTATTACTAGGTATTTGTAGCACTTCAAAAACTCTGTAGTAGGGATCAAAGCAAAAGAATACTGTTCGGGCTGAGTGTAAAGACGAGTTAGGCGGTATGTGACCTGGATCAACAGGACACCATTCCAAACGTATCTGGACTTCAGTTATGGCACCAGAAAATCACACAACTACTCTCACTGAACGCTTGCAAGCATCAAAAGCCAATCAAGAACATACACAGATTTTCATGAATTATTAAATGTAGCAGGTTACTGTCACAGCTCAGCCACTACAAAGCGCAAGCCTTCAGGGGTGGTCCACCCCCACAAAGGCAGGAGGCAGTAAGTGGGTTCTGAAGAACAGTAACAAGCCATGAGTATAAACTTCCCTGGTGTTCTACACTCTTGTTATAAAAAGAAGAGATTCATGGAAGAAACTCCTTCGCCCCTACTCCAAAGTGATGTCTGAACCAAGACCAAAAAATAAAAATAAAATAAAAAAATTTAATAACACCCTACTTCTTGTTTTATGGCTCTTTCCCCCCTACACTATATTTGTCTATGGACAGGGGAAAAGAAAATGTTAGTGCCTGCTTTTTAAAATGACAAGAAAGAAAAAGCTGTCAAAATGGAACCACCACAGCCAGTCATGAACAGTGCCTGAGACATTTCAGGTTTGGGCATGACAAGAAAAGGGTGACAACTTAATGCTGGACTCTCAACTTTTTGCAATTAAAACAGGAAGTGATGGTTATTTCACAGCCATAATATATACAGGAAGCCAATCACTCAAAGGTCTAGAGACTTTTTAAAGACCTCCAACATTTCTTGATTATAGCAACTGACAGCAATATGCAATAAAATACAACAATGGCAACTGACACTGATTACATTTTGATCAGTTCCTACAATTCAGAACTCATTTGTTACTGAGCTTGTCAGACAAGCCACAGATACATTCAAGAAATGAAATTAAGCACCCTGATTAAAGATGCGATCCTTTATAACCAGGACTAAATAATTCTGTTCTAATGGCTTTGCCAACCAATTACTTCTGTAACTGAATATTCTGTCTCTCATTAAATCAATTATTTAAATCCCATCTTAACATACAAGTCAGATAACATTTTCAATCAATTCGATACCAACAAATCACCATTTTTAAATCCAAGAGGCTTCTGAAGGAAATCTTTTATTCACCTTAGATTCTGAGAATCATATTCCTGCCATGGAAAAAAAATAAGCCATCCTTCCAAATTCATGGAATAAAGAGCAGCTGTCACATCAAAAGCTAATGACTACGCAGTGTCTATGCTATGAATCCTCCATTATATTTTCACTGTTTCCAAATAACTCAATCATCCTCAGAAGTCCTTAACAATCAGTGGATGCACAGGGGATAGGAGAATCTGTTAACAACTTATTGAAGACTCAAATGTAAAAACATACTTGTTCATTGAGATTACATGTTCTAGTGTATGTCCACAAGTGACCAAAGAACATCTCCTAGCACGACTGCTACTAGTGCTGGAGATGATGTGCTTGCCTGCAGCCCCACCATTCCCATGGCTGCAGCAGGAGGAGTGCAAGTTCGGGCAACTTAGTGAGATCCCGTGGAAATATTTTGAAAAACAAAAAAGGACTCAATATGTAGCTCAGTGCAAACATGTTGGATCTGATCCCTAATTGAAGGAGAGAAAAAAAAAAGATAAAAAGAGATGACTGTTTAATGTGGGTAAATGCTGCCTACTCGCATAATCACTGGACAAGTCTTCGCACCTGAAATGTGTAGCCGACCCTCAATACAAAGCACCACTTGATGCAGTAGTTAGCATCCTACTCAATAGACTTGGCGCCAGCTTTCAAGTCCTTCGAAAAGCACAATGAATAATGAGTTTTGAAAGCAGACTTTACAATCAAAACTCACAATTTTCCATGTACATTAGCTTACGCCCCCCCCCATCTACATGACAATCATCCCACAAAGTATACACGATAGTATTCTGAAAGCAAACATCTTCGAAATTATTTTTACTTCTGGTTTTTAATGGTTATGTGTCTAAAAATACACCAAACCACCCAAACTTCTTTGCAAGTAAGATCTAGAAATAAACATATTTACCAGACTACTTGTATCACTAGAACATTTTCTCACCCATTCCCTTCCTCTGCTGTGGTTTCATTCCAAAGCGGGGAAGAAGGAAGGCCACACACAATTCTAACTCACAGTTCTCACCTACCACTTCCTGTGGCAGTTCACCTTTTACACACTTCCCCCTCACTAAGAACCCAGGGACACCTCATGGGTTATTTCTCCAGCTGCTCCAGGCTTCCACTCACTCAGTTGAGCAGGTTTTATTTTTTTCTTTGAAGAGGGGGGGATAGCTTAAGGTTTACTCAAGGTAAAACTCAGTGGCTGGTCGAAATTCAAGACGCTGCCTTCTGTTCCCAGAATGGGAAATAAATCATAAGGTTATCAGCACCCATCATGGGGTGGGAGGGGTAGACAGCTGCCTTCTCCTTCAAGTGGTCTGAAGGAGCAGAGGTGATCTCTCCATTTAGGGATATTTCTGTGGATAAGTGTTTCACATTGGTGAGGGAAGAGTAGATGGGGAAAAGAAAGGGGAATGAGAGGAGAAAAGGAAGGAAAAGTTGAGAAGGAGAACAAGGAGCCAGGGAAGAAAGGGAGAGGAGGATCGGGGTGAAGGGAAACAGGAGGGAAGAAAGGAAAGAAGGATTAGGGGTCAGGGAACACAGGGGGAGGGAAGGAAAGGGAAGAAAAGACAGTAGGAACATTTTTCTCTATTTCAGTCTGAAAAGGAAAAATACACCACAGAAAGGAGACAAGCGAGGAAAGCAGCATGCAAAAGATTTCAGCATATATTCTTTCTTTAGAAATCACCACAAACTTACATGAGTATTTAAAGAATGTTTAAAACATTTTAAACAGAAAATGCAAAACATCTTATGTAAAAATGGCAACAATTTTAAAAAACACTAAAGTAAATAGCACTCAAGAGCTAAAGAAAATCAAGTAAAAGCAGCTGTCCTTGAAAAACATGCAATAGCTTGGAACTTTTTCCTCAGATACTTAAAAATCAGATTGGTTTTCATTTTTATGAGAAAAAAATGTATTACAGAAATAACGGGCTTTCAAAAATCGAAATGTGAATAAAGCATTACTTTAAGGAATAACAACAGAAGACACTGTTTTTGAAAAGCAGAGTTAAAAATTTGACAGGTCCACACAACTTTAGGTATATAACCTTAAAAACAAAGGAAGTGGT
Source organism: Ctenodactylus gundi (assembly GCA_004027205.1). Taxonomy (NCBI): domain Eukaryota; kingdom Metazoa; phylum Chordata; class Mammalia; order Rodentia; family Ctenodactylidae; genus Ctenodactylus; species Ctenodactylus gundi. The sequence goes on from PVKB01002371.1 coordinate 172,619, forward strand.
GAAAGTTGGAGAAACCTATGGAATTATGTATGCATGAGTTTTCAAAAACTCAAAACCCTTTATTTGTAAAAGAGATTATATTAACTTGAAGACTTAATTAAGACTTAAACGTATTCTAGAGAAATCTTAAATTGATTAAGAATCTGATTTGTTCTATTTTGTCAAGAGCTAAGGTTTATACTTGTAACAAAGTAACAATAAGAACATGGCATTAATGCAAATTTGAAGTTTTGATTGACAATCTTGAATTCATGCTAAAGATTATTTATAGATTAATACAAACAAATTTATACTGTATGGCCTGCTTAAAATTTGCATGAGGAACTAAGTCTGAGCCTTTCTCTCATGCCAATTCTCTAATTTCCTCTACTACTGAAAACAGCATTTCCCTGGCCAGCAACTCAAAGGAGGCTGTACCTAACACACTTGTACCCAGATTTCTCTACTCTGATACTCAGAGAAAGTCAAGACAGTTTCCCAGGTTATAAATTTTGAAAACACCATGTAAGGACAGGACTGTCTTGAGACGTTTCCCATGCACAAAGTACACTTTCACCTGGGCTTAGCAATGCTGTGCATGTAAGATATTACGAGATTAGGAACAAATTTCAAGCCTGTTTAACACTTCAACATGACCCTTGTTCCAACTTTGGACATGAACAAGATAAAGACAGTAATAATTACTATAAATAATACTACCAGTCTCCTTAACAGCCAATGTACAACTCAAATCTCCCATGCTCATACCAGAAGAGTTTTCCAGTTCTAATCATTATAACACCATGTTGGAAATTAGAGAAGTGTTTCTAATTTGAAATTAAGTAAAAGCAGATGCTGTCGTCCCATTAAATTCTTCCAGCTGCTACTGAACCACTGGCAACCAGAATCTATTTAATTTGGAGCCCACTTATGGTAAAAAGAAAAATCCGCCTGCCAGAACTGCACACCCAAGTCAAACCAGAGAGGCAGAAAATGGAAACAGCTCAAGAAGGTGGATAAATTCCACCAAGACTCTCCAACTGATGGTGGGCAAATTTTCCTGTGGTTAACAGCCAAAAAAAAAAAAAAAAAACAAAGGCTGTTGCTTATGAAATCCTTAATTCAAATACAGCCAAACAAACCATTCTATTTCAGTTGCTTTTGTTCATCTTCATTTGTGCCTTCTAAAAACAAGTCTTCGTTGTAATGCTTTTAATATGCAGACAAGTTTAAAAGCATTCACAGCATACCTGAGGGCATTGTTAATACTGATTAAGCATAAATTAATATGGGGCAAGGTCAGATGACAGATTGGTTTGATACCCTGGCCCTCCAGCCTAAAGAGGCAGCAATGCTCCTCGAGGGGTGGCGCGCTTTGAGGAGGGGGAGGAAGGGCGCATCCTACAGGTGGCACCGATGTGACAGCAGTGTGCAGTGCAAAAGCGCTTTGTCATTCACATAATGTCTGGGGTAATGAAATGAATTCACTTTCTGGCTTCCTCTAGTCTGCGATGCCAAAGAACACTGTGTTATCAGCACAGATGGAGCAGGCACAGCTCTGGAGAAGAGCCTGACGCGAACTACCAACAAGCCACTGTGAATACCAATGAACCACTGAGAATCAGACCCTCGCTGTCAAATGATAGCTTTGGAAGCACCATAAAAATGAGCGAGTCCCAGCGGTCTTGTCCAAGCAAATGCACTGTCAAGATTTTGGACAGGCAATCTGGAAGTTGTACAAATCATAAGAGGTCCCAACTGCCACTTTGTTGAGAGAAGCAAGTGGCGAGAGTCATTTGCCCACGAGCCACATTCTTTTTGCTTTTTCTTAATTTTGAAAAAAGGTCTGGGTGGGGAGTGATAATGTAAAGTGATGCAAGCTGGGTCTGGCAGCACAGCCTGTAATCTTAGCATTCTGGGAGGCTGAGGCAGGAGGATTCCAACTTGGAGCCCAGACCAGTTACCTCAGCAAGACTCTGTCTCAAAATCAAAATTAAAAATGGGTCTGGGATATGAGAAGGCTTTGGGCTTGACCTCCAGTACTAAACAAAACAAAACCAAAGAAAACATACCTGATGCAAATATTAATGAGACCTGTGTCTTTACTTAGGAGACAACTCATCTAAGCAAAAAGGAGTGCATTCACTCGTCGTATGTCACTAGCAAACATTAAATTGTGAAGACAATGAAAACAAACACACAATGCATGGAAAATTATTAGAAAAGAGGCATACCCATCAACATACTCAGAAGTCTCTGGACCTTTGAACTCACCCCCACAACTCTGTACAATCCTTGGTCATTTATACCTATTGGAAGAGACACAATGTCAGCAAAATACAAGACTTACTACATTTTAAAAGTTGTTATCAAACAGTTGTATTCAGAATCTTTGCTAACTCACATTAGCAGCATTCCTGTTGACTACAAAAATAACATCTGACAAAAGCAAGTGTTTACAAACTTGTTTTACCAGCTTTGTATTCATGTTGTTGAAAAATAACCTCATAAAGCAATGTTCCATGTGGGCAAATTGCAATGAGTCAACCTTAACAAAAAGTCAAGAGTCGTAGATACACTAAAATATATCCCAATGAAATAGGTAAACATCCATTAAAACTTTGATGATGTGTTTGTTTATATTTTTCTTGAAGAGTTTTAGGTATTAAAAATATGGCAATTAATACAAAGAAATCATTGTTTGGATGAGTATTGGAGACCATGAGCATTCCGTCAAAACCAAAGCACAACTCAATTTTTAAGAGAAAGAAAAAGTAGCTGTCATATGTCCTGCCCAAGTATCCACAAACTCTACAGCAAAATGAACCAATCCAGGGGGAATCTCTCTGACATGCTATGAAAACCAGGTGCCCTTCAGCACAAGGGACCAAGGCAAGAAAAGTCACTGTCAAACATAATTTGGGATGCTAGGCAACTGTCCTTATTATTCAGATTCTGATCTGTGCAACCAGATTATAAATAATGTCTTTGAAGCAATAATAAAATCTTTGAAAATGTTCATCTTCAAGGTTTAATCCTGAAAGGGGGTACAAGTAACCTACTGTAGATTTAATTTGCTTGAAGAAAGAGGTGGATAAAGCAACTCTGGCCAAATCTAACTGTTGAAATCTGTGTGACAAGATTATAGGAGTTTACTTCATCAATCTCTTTGCTTTTTCATACCTGAAAAATCTCATACTAAAATGCATCCCAAAAATGTGATTTCTTACCTTTATTTCCAAAGAGCTACAGCTCACGCTCGCGCTCGCTCTCTCTCTCTCTCTCTCTCTCTCTGTGCTTGCATTGCTATTTGTGTGTTTCTGCACTATTAATACTAAAGCTAAGGAGAACAAAACTGGCTGACAAGAACTTGACATCTTCTACCTCCAAAGTGTCCCCAACAGCAACAAAAGAAACAAAAAGCCCACAGATTTTTCCAAAAGGTTTATTTTCTTTTCACCTTGCATGGGGTGAGGAAAGAATACTTGACCTGGAACTTAAGGATCAAGTTAGAGTCTGACTCACACATGTTCGAGCAACTCAGGAACCCCAAGTCTGGATGCTACATCTGAGATCAAAGGCAGCATCCTATGGCCCTATATTATCTTGGAGGAAATGAGATGTACAAGCATGAGCTCTGCAAATTATAAATTTTCATTACTCATTCTCAAAATCAGTATTTTCTTTTTGTTTTTTGTCTTTTATTTATTCCTTCTTACTCGTTTTCTTAGGCTTCCCAAAGTCCTTTTCTTTTTCATTTATAGGCCAAACTATGACCCCCCTCCTCAATTTTAAATTGAAGTAGGAGCCTCCAGTTATCTCATAATGTGTCCTGACTATCTCATAATGTGTCCTGATTTTAAGCTCTTTCAAAAAGTATTTAGCTGGTGTGGTGGTACATACCTATAATCCTAGCACTCTGAAAGTCTTAAGAGAACTACAAGTGCAAGCTCAGCAACTTAGAGACTGGACAACTTAACAGACTTCGTAGGACCCTGTCCCAAAACGAAAAATAAAAAAGTGTTGGAGATGGAGCTAGCGCAAAGGCCCTTAGTTCAATCTTCAGCACCAACAAAAAATAAAAATAAATAAGAAGGTATTCAACATGATTTAACATGAAGCCATCAAGGTGGGCACTAGTCAATACAAAGGTGTCCTCAGAAGGAGAGGACATCTGGACACGGAGACTGACAGAAAGAAGATCATACAAAGACATAGGAAGAAGAGAAGTCAAGGAGAGAAGCTGCAGAAGAAACCAATCCTGCAACATCTTTATACCGGCTTCTATCATACCAAAAAGGAGAAAATCAGTTCCCGCTAAGCTGCCCAGTATGGGATACTTTTTTATAGCAGCCTTAGCAACATGATACCCCCCCACACACACCTCGATTATCTCACTAGAACTTAAAAAACCAGGACAGCAAAGGCAGTGGCCCCTCAGCCTAACGGAGCCCTTAAGTATTCTGGAGGAGCAGCAACAGAGATGTAGCTCAGCTCTCCGCCGAGGAGGGAAAAGGGAAAAGCAAATCGCCAAGAAACAGAAAGTACCCTTGAGCCTGTTAAGGGACCAAAGACAGAGCTGTTCCTCTTAAGACCCAGTGAGCAGGTCCACACTGTTTAAGTACCGAAAGATTTTGTTCAATACTGCTCCATCAAATAAGCTTACAATGGTTTGACCCCTATGCCAGAAGCCAAAAGAGCAAGTCATATTCTACAGACAAACAAGCATGTACCTTTACGGGAAAATGCTTGAAATACAGGAAGAGATGAAATAAGAATGTTACTTCAGCAATAATAATCACTCTGTGCTGGTAATTACTATCAGATAACTGATCAAGTTCAAATTCATCAACCTGAGAGAAGTAGACTTAATTGCTAATGCATAATGAAAGGTGCAAGGGGGAATGAAAGCTACTCAACAGTTTCCTTTTAAAATGAAATTTAAATACATCTCATAGAAAAGCAGCATGGAAATGGCATGTAAAATAATTAAGTCTTGTAGGATTGTCTGCTACATTCTTAAAGTTTCTGAACTAACAAAATGAGAACTGGAACATACGTTGTATCTAGTAATATGTTATGCATTCATATAAAAGTTACATTGAAAGAATACAGACCAATAAATATGCCAAATCCTAACAGAGGGTTTATCACATCCTCTCCAGATTTCCAAGTTCCCTCTTTCAGCCAAAGGGGTCGCTACTTCTAGTCACCACATGTTAGAATTTTACAATTAGCTCCAACTTCTTCCCTGTCAATTCCCAAATTTAAGAAGCCAACATTCACTTTCTTCAAAACCTACAGATAAAACAGCCTCTGCTTCTTCAACACAGTCTTGAGTTTTATGCACAAATATTTACTAAGGAATGCAAAGAAACACAACCATTATCAATTTTCAGTACCATCTTCTTGTTTTTTAATTCTTAGCTTTTACTGCTCATACCACTTTTACTAAGGACAGCCCGGTGCCCACTTTAAGAATAAGCCATCAGATCAGGCCCATTTTTCCCAACTTAATAAGTATGTAAAGCTAAAACACACAAGGCTCGACAACCAGCTCCACCTCACCTGCACACATCGGTTCCAGAGCAGTCATCTGAGCAAGCTGCCTGCTGTCACCTCCCAAGACCAAGTTCATACCATTCTCCACGCTGCACTGTGCCCCACAGGAACACTGCACCCTCATCTTCCCACATTTAGTCACCTGTCTTATTTTTGTCATTAAGTATGTGTGAGTTGTAATTCCAGCTGCCCAAGATTCAACAATGAGTAAAATAAATACCCATCCAATCTTCAAAACCAGACAAAATCTTACCTTTTCTGAAACTACACCCATAATGTTCTCTTTTTCTGAATGTAACTTATTATTCCTTTTAACTCAACACTTAATTACATATTGTTAAAGATTATAATATCATAATCACAATTCCAAAAACCAAAAATCTAAAAGCCTAACTTTAATCAGACTGGTCTTATTTTTTCCTACTTGGCTTAATTTTTTTTTTTTCAAATTCTAACACATTTAAAGTAATTTCCAAATCAAATCTACCTGGAGATGCATATACAATCATGTACATGTCCCATATTGTTTCCAAATTTAAAAAAATCCATTCCAAAATACATTCTTCTTTACAGTTTTCAAATAAATAATCAAAAACCTACATTCTACTTCTCGCCTCACCCCCCCTCCCCCCCAGTACAGCGAGATACCACCTGGAGGGATACCAAATCAACTATGGTTTTGGCTCTGTAACAGTCTGCACAGGATAGGAAGGCACACAATAGGTATGGCTATATTGATTTGATTTAAAAATAAGACACACATGCACAGAAAAGCAAAATTTTGAACAGAAGAAATTAAAATAGCCAAATGACAGTCGTTTTTTAGGACAGACTCAGCAAGAGGCATCATTAATAAAAATATTTTCTGGTTTTAAAAAATTTTTAGTAATCTTGTCCAAGTGTTTATAAGCCCATAGGCTTTTCCTTCTAATGAGTGAGATTGGTTCTGATGGGCAGTAAAGGTAAATTGTTTCCACTACAGTGAAGAACAGCTGATGATGGATGTCCTCAGGCAAAGAGGATACGGCAGAATCAAGTGGGTCTCATTTTCTACCACTTGTCATTTCCAATATGCCACAGTACACATGGAATATAACTCACATATTTTGTGAGGAAAGGGTCAAAAATGGGCATGAGCCCCTGCCAGCTCCTCTCCAAGTGTGTAGGGTAAGTGAGCCAAAGCGCCCAGAGCTCCCCCAGTGGGCACCCTGCTCACTAGTGCCCCAGGGGTTGGGACTTGAGTAAATTTCAAGATTGAAACACATTAGTATGAAAGAGTGAGCTCAAGAAATCTGATCACTAGCATCATGGAGTCTGGCAAGATGGCATCTCCCAGGAGCATGCAGGAAGATGCACAGACAACAGCATGAATCCCATAGGATGGGGGAATCACACAACATGAGCCAAGAGTTACAAACCAGATGTGGGCATTTGCCTTCTGATGTGTGACCGTGACTCTGGATGATGCCAAAACTTATTCAAGTTATGCTAAGAAATTACTGTTGGTGTGTGTGACGTGTGACTAGCACTCCAGTGTCAAGATGACCCCAGTCTATTACTTCTCATACTCTAAATGATATAGATATCAGCAGATAGATAGATAGATAGATAGATAGATAGATAGATAGATATTGCAAGACAAATCACAGCCCTTAGCTACTGAGCAAGCCATCTTCAAGTCCTGGATTGCCACTTGATACATACTGATCAATAGCTCTAAACTACAGACTCAAGTCTACAAACAAACACATCTACTTCTATAGGGAGAATAATATTTCTGCACATAAATGTTGCTTGAATTACTAGCAGACCAAGTACTCTCACATTAAGCACACCAACTCCACAGACCATGTCTGTTTCAATTAAAGCAAGGACTCCAATGTCCCTCCTGGACTACGGTTTTCAGGACAACTGCCTGCATAGGTCCCTAATTTAAAAGCATTAATCCCTGCAACATGAGCCACTCTGAATAGTCTGATTAATCCATCATTAACTGGGTCCAGAAACATTCTTATTACCACTAACGTGGTATCATCACAAAATACTGCCAATGAGCCATAAAATCACTGGAAAGGAAACATGACGACAAGACAATGATAATAACTATAATAACTTGTTATCGGCCTTGGTGCATGTAACACATATACTTGGTCTTAAATCCACTGTACTGAAATTAAGCATGCTGGATGTCTTCAAATTGTGTTTTAGAAAACATAAAAAGTATTTAATGAGTAACTATAGTTACTATACTTTTTAACTGAAATGTTGGATTTTCTTTAGTAAGACACAATGGGCTTTCATCAACTTTTATGTGTAAAATATAAAGTTGTCATTCATTAAAAAAATTAGGCCTGAGTCAAACTGTATCAACATGATCTTTGTCCAGTTATTTCTCTCTCAGGACCCAAAATATGTCACTAGAACCAGAGTCCATTCGGCTCCAGAGATATCAGCACAGAGCTATGAAGCACTGGTGCCCCAACAGGCCAGGACAAGTGGAGCTGCAGAAGCAAGAGGAGAGGGAGCTACGATCTGGAACTATAATGAATTAATCCAAGAATCAGGTGCAAGAGGAAAGTAAGATTTCAGAAGGCTGACAAGTTCACTAAACAGAGGTGGAGTGACCATGTCTTAGTCTGTGTTCTGCTGCTATCACAGATTACCTCAGACTGATAACAGAAAAAGAACAGAAATAAATTTACCTCACAGTTCTATAGACCGGAAAATACAAGATCAAAGAGTCTCCTCTGATGAGGACTTCCTTGCTGTCAATCCATAGTAGGAGGTGGAAGGGCGATACTATGAGACAGAAGGGGAGGAGGAAGAAAAAGGAGGGAGGAAACAGAACACATCCCTTAACCAGGAGCCCACTCCTGCAATAATTAACCCACTGTGGAGGTAATCCCTTTACAAGATTTAAGCCGCTGTGACCTAACCGCCTCTCGACTTCAATGCTTTGGGGATTAAACTCCCAACGCATAATCACTGGGGGACACAGTAAAACCACAGGCGGTGGCAGCTGGTAAGTAACTGTAGTGAAGAGGAAAAAGAAGAGGAAAGAAAAAATAAGATGAAAGGATAAACTGGAAATCAATGAGAGGGGATAGCAGGCCAGAAAGTTTGTAACATTGAATTTCCTGTGAATTTCCTAAGAGGTGCAGTGTGCTTGCCATATCGTAGGCAATGGAGTAGAATAAACACATAGCATAAAATTTAAGACAAAATTAACACTAAGAGTAATGGGTGGGACCACCTAGGCTGTACCTCTCATCCTGGCTGCAGACGCAGGGTCCGCCCATGATAACTCTGTTCTAACACTTCACAAGGTCCTCTGCACTAGCCGTGCAATTAACAAATGAATGGAATAAAAGAATGAAGTGAATAAAGGATTTATAAACTAATGATTAATTAGCAAAGGGGATATGGAAGAAAAGCAGAAAAGGTCTCTCATGGATCCATGTGTCATAAATATATATAAATCTGAAATACATAAAAGGTAAAACTAAATGAAGGAGAAGAGCTCAAAGCAGAACACAAATGTTTTCAATGTCAACAGGCACCAAATTATTCAAAAAGATTCTGCAGCTGTGTAATTCCACAGACATAAATGACGGAATTTCGTGGGTTCATAAGCTAACATTCCTTCAGCTCTCACCGAGTAACCCGCAGAGCGCCTGGCATGCAACGAGGTACTTAATATTTGTGGAGTGAATGAATCATTTATTTGCACTTGTGTGCATTGAAAACAGGGTTAAGAGGTCATTAATGTTCAGTTCACAGTCACGAGGTTTATGCCAAAATACTGCAACATCTCATCTGTAATGAGGCACGTGCACATAAAGAAATATGCATGCATGCATGAAGACCAACAGAGACTTGTGTATCTCTCAGCGCTACGCAGCCGGATTCCCCCACGGACTGAGCAATAAGATGACATACAATCTTATGCATATATAAACACTAATCATTTAAGTATGCTCTAATTATATATTTGTATATTTTATATGTGACTATAAACATCAACTAGTGTTGAAAGACTCCTGTAAATAAAGAGAAAAAAGCACAATAATCTGAAAAACTTGTAAGAAAATCGCTAGCGACATGGCCAAGAATGACATGCTACAAAAGATGACTCAGAGAAAGGCGACGAGGAAACTCCTGATTATTACTGCAGGTCATAGGTGATTACAAAAATACAGTAATGTGTTCCCTACATATAATTATAACTAATTTTCAACAAACATTATGTTTAAATGCCTAAGTAAGTAAGGGAAACTCTTCCTGGGCTGTTACACTGGGTTACATAAAAATAAATACACAAGAATGTCCTTATAACATATTCAATAATTCCTATCACTTTAAGATTTCGTGAAAGGTGTATATTTATATTAAGTTGATTTTAAATGTAAGCAGATAGAACCAAGAATGATTTTCTTTCTACCAAAGGAATATATTCATAATCATTAATTTAAGATACTGTACCTGCTTAATTCTAACACACTGGAAGAACAATGAATAATTTTCACACTTGCAATGCATTGAATACTCCAAGGAGCAGGGTAAAAGGCAATCACTAAAAACTGAGACAGACTAACCGTGGCTATCTACAGGTAAGAAGCTCCAAACAGTGTCCAGTTCCACTTTAACCTTTTTGGATCTCTGGCACTACTTTTGGCCTTTTTGTAGGTTAAAAAAAAAAAAAAAGTATGTCCTAGAAATACAAACTTGTTAAGGTCTTAATACAGGAATTACTTCAGGTTGAAGTTACCCACATCCTGTAAATGTCCAACTCTATCATCTTCTTGCTGCGTGACCTGGAACACTGCTCAACATCTCTGTGCCTCAGCCTTCACTGTCAGAGTAATGAAGTTAACAATGGAATGAGGATGTTTTAAAATCTAGAGATAATGTTTATAAAGCAATGGCATAGGCCACACATATCATTAACTAAAGAATTCACTAAAAGCTGAACTGTAGGAAAAATAAATTCAAACATAATTGCAAAATAGCTATGAGGCACACACATACACACACACACACCCTTAACCAAGGCATGCAGTCTACAGCCCACTTTCATAAAATAAAGCATACTCCAGGAAGAGGGCCAAAATTTATTGAATAAGAACGACTCATGGAAAATACAAAACTGCTGCTCACCAATAACATGTGCAATTTCTTCTCCTGGATGATAATTATTTGGGCAGCAGAGAGAAAAACATTACAGACAGTATCTGCCAGCAGCATATCTGCCTCCCTTTCCTATGGAGTCCTGTTTTCATTGCATACTGGCTTTCTTGGACCCTGCTGGTGACAACCCCCACCTAAATTATGAGGAGCCACCTCCCACCCGCACTTTGAGAAGGGCCTCGTGACTGCGCTCACATGGTCTTCCTCCACCCAAACAAACCAGAGACCAAACACAGAAGAGGGACAGCTTGGTGCACGTGGGGGGCCGTGCTCATGGAGGCTGGCCACCACATCCCCATGAGCTAGGGAGACAGATGGAAGAAAAACAAGGCAGACATTACTGGAGGTCCAAGGCAGTACTTTTGGAAGTACTGGTAATTTCAGGAATCTAAAGACACATCTAGGTCTGGCTAAACCTAACAACATGTCTAGGTTGGCTAAATCTCATCCTCTCAAATCCAAGTCTCAAATACAACAGGCGGCTGGTTTATTAGCTGCAATCTTCTGTTACCCTCAAAGTTGCCTGCTCACTGCCCTGCTCACTTCTGACCTGTGCTGCTTCTTCCACACCACACGAGCTGCTGGAAAAGTATCTACACTAGACGGGGATTAGAGGACAGCTGCAGAGTGACACAGTTCCTCATTCATCAGGAACCCCTGCAGGCCCAGAGACCTCAATGGCCCAGCCTCGGGACCACAGAAGGATCAGCTATTACTCACCGTGGTGCCCTTGTATCTTTCCTCATAGTGACAGCCTTGGCAAAGGGATGACCTCAGAGAGCAAGCAGGCCTTCTCCTGGCAGAACTCAGCTTCCCTATCACCACTGGGCTGCACTGTCCACTGCCACAGGGCAACTCTGACTCGGTCAGGAACCAGGATCCCCACCTCAGCATTACCACTCTCCAGTATGTGAGTGGCCTATGTCAAGCTTAACCTAACATGCTTCTAACCTCAAACACCATGCACGCGACCAAGCTTAATAACCCTGTTAGAGAAGCTGAGAGGACAGGCAGGCTGAAACAGGAAGTGGCTCCTCTGAGGGCCAAAGGAAGTCTGGACTGTAGCAGAAGTGAGACCAGTAACTGCAGGCTCAGCTGGCACCTAGTTGTCAGGTCCTTTGTCTTATCCACATCCTGGTGTTTCCTCCCTCAAAAGTATTTGTGGGCTTCTAACTAAGCAGGCCCCAGGGGAACAAAGAAGGGAGGAGAAATTGGGTCCCATCTCAGTGTCCACCTCTCTACAAGGGCAACTGGCACCCACTATAAGTTCCAGCAGGACCAGAGACCTGCCCAAAAGGGAAGGAAAAACAAAACTACATTAAGAACCTAAGGTTTGCTTAGTGGCTAAAGTGCTTGTGCATGCCCAAAACTCTGGGTTCGATTACCCAGCACCACGTAAGACAGGCACGGTGGTGGTTGTGGGTTGGATCTGGGGTGTCCCCCAAGACAGCTTCATGTACCTACGGATACAGTACACTGTTGGTGGGTGAGGCCTGGCTGGAAGGGGTAGATGCATGGGGCTTGACCTGGAAGGATGTGTGCTGGTTTTGCCCTTCCTCCCATACCTGGCTCTGTTCTGCCATGCCATGAGGACCACTGTCTCTGGCCCCAGCCCCTGTCATGTGATTCCACCATTTCCCAGCCACTGATCTGAAACTATGTGCTAAAATAAATCTTCCCTCCCTTAAGTAGATGCCTGATATACTGTCCCAGCAATGAAAAAACAACTAAGACAGTGCTGCGTTCCTAAAATCTCAGCACGAGGAAGGCTGAGGCAGGAGTATTGCTGTGATTTCAAGGTCATCCTGGGCTACATACTGAGTTCAGGACTAGCCTGGGCTACAAAGTAAGACCCTCTCTCAAAAAATAATTTTTAAAAATTTTGAAAAGAGCGAATCTTACTGTCCAGGGACAGATCCCCAACTCTGGTGCCCACCCTTGCTGCAATGCCATAAGCAGCTTTTGTTCTGCTGCCTCTGGCAACAAACCCTACTTTACTCTGCAGTCAATTGTGCTCTTCTGTGGTTTCCTTATTGTCTCTTGTCCTCTTTCTCTACAAATAGAATGAGAGTCAGGACCAGGGAAGGAGACATCAGCTACCAACACTAACACAACAATATCTATTTACTCAACTGTCTATGGAGATTTCTAGAAACTGAGGAAGTGAACCTCTCTGAAAACAGAGAACACTATATATTAAGGTATTAAATGCCCAATGCAAATCCGACACTGACATCTGCCACCAAACAGATCTCACCAAGTGCTGCAAATCTTCTCAGGCAAGGAACCAATATTTCCTGGGCTGCTGGTGCATCTTCAAGGGGTCCATGAAAGGGCACAGTCAGAATGGAAGGAAGGTAGGTGTAACTTTAGCATGGCTGAAACCAAATCCAAGCAAGCACAACCAGAGTAATACTGTCATCTTCCCTCCCCTACTGTGTACAACTTCCAACTTTCTCTGTTCTTTAAAGTTGTCTTCCTCTACATCCTCAAGAGATCAACCTGTAGCGTCTCCAACCCTCGTGGTCCACGTGCTTAAGAGCACTGGCTTCTAACCGCCTTAAACTTGAGTTGTCTTAGGTAACTAACTCCAGGATACATCTTTAGTTGCTCACATAAGTGAGGATAATATCAGTGATCGTATGGGGCTCTTGAGAGAAGACTAATTTGTGGGAGAAGCCGACTACAACCTAGGGATTTAGTTTCCTGACTTCAGGAAGGAAGTGGATTCCTGGGTTCTTCTTCAACTTAGTTTCCAAGGAATCTGAGAAAGCAGACTTCTTCCTCCTTGGAGTCCTTGCTCTAACGGACTCTCCGTGCCGTGCTCTCTTGCTTCTCCTGCTATTCTTTCTGACTGTCTCACATTTCCACGACCCATCTTCTCATCGTGTCTCTAGGTTCCTTCTCTTCTTGACTTACCATATACCGCCTGAACAACTTTCCTGACAGTTTAAACTTTATCCCCATGAAAATGACATCCACCAGCTCTGCTCTTGCCTTCATTCTATATCGTTATGATGAAAACACTGGAGATTTTTTCCTTCTAGTTTTTTTTTTTTTTTTTTTTTTAATGAATAGGACACTGTTACTTACAGTCACCCTACTGGTCAAAAGCACACCAAGAGCTCTTATGCCTAACTATACCTCAGTACCCACTGACCACCCCCTCCTCCCTTCTCAGCCTCCAGAAACCACCCCTTTCTATTCTCCACCTCTGTAAGACGTTCAACTTTTCATAGATTCTATATGTGAATGAAATTAGGCTATACATGCCTTTCTGTGTCTGGCTTATTTCACTTAACCCAAATTCCAGTTCCATCTTTGTGATCACACTGACAGGATGTCACCCTTTCTATAAGCTGTAGAGTATTCCTTATACACACATTTTCCTCAGTCATTGCCTGGACACTTGGGTTGTTTCCATTTCTTGGCTATTGAGAACAATGCAACATTGAACACAGGAGGGCAGGTATCTCTTAAACACACTGACTTCATTTCCTTTGGATACACGCCCATTTAGTGGGGTTGCCAGATCATATATTAATTCTTTCAATTTCTGAGGAGCCTCCATACTGTCTATACACTAGTATAAAACCCCATCATCTCTTATCTAAACAACTTCCAAACCCATCCACCTTTTATTGTCCCCTACACTCAACACACTGCTATTCAAATCTATCAGTATCTCGCCCCAGCCCGCTGTGCCAAGGCAATCGATGCAACCCACACCTGGGATTTGTCACGTGCTGGATTCAACTGCTACAAAGCATCTACTCAAGTATACCACCCACTCACTTCTACGAACACACCCCAGGGTGGCATGAACAACTTCTGTTCCAAAACCTCCCTCTAGAGTGAAGAATAGATTTGTTGACAACCCTGGAAAACAGAGACAGTGTTGCTCTCCAGAGCAAAGGGATAGCTAGCTGGCTGTTAGAAAAGGTAGTTTCCTGAGTCTTTCTCCTTTAATACAACCTACTGTGTCATCTACAGGTGTCATCTGACTGTGCAGTGGCCTTGGTTCCCAAGACCCCAGGAACCTACACAAAATGCACCACTCTAGCTATTGAGTGTGACATTCTGCCCTTAGTCTCTGATCTAGGAGTCTTGTTTGCTCTACCACTCTCCATGAAACTGAGCAAGTTAACCTGTTATCACAGAAGCAGCACAAAATATCAGAGCCTTAAGTGTCTTAAAATTTGACTGAAGCTACTTTTTAAGAACAGGAACCTCACTGGTACCATTCTTCCCTCCAGTATCTTTCCAGTAGAAGACATACCAAAAAGCATGGACTGCGATCCACGTAACACACGTGGCCAGGAACAGCGGGCTAAAAAAGTCAGCTGGCATGAAAGAGGGCAGCTAAATAAAAATTTATTTTTCAACTCCTCACGGATGTCACTCAAGTTTAATTAGTGGCCAATTTCACTAGTATAAATAGGAACAAGATTCAAACTCAAGGCAGAAGTTGGCTGTGGCTGTTTTGCAAGACTCCTTTTTATCTCCTTGCTATTGAAACAGGAGCAATAGAAAAGGCCTTAACGGTGTCTCGCTGCTGCCATCTGCCTCACCACGTCAGATCAGCGGCAGCATCAGGTACTGAGCCGACGCCAGGCAACAGGGAATAATCTCATTTCTGTCGTTTCTTCTGTTTTTCCTTTTGCTGGTATGGCAGACCCTGAGATAATGCACAACCCAAAAGTCACAGCTCTCTTCTTAAGCATCTTCCATTTCTCTATTTAGTGCTCAAGACATGGTATTGCTCAAATACCCATAAGACACTGGGGAGCAGAGGGTAAAAGCCAAACCAGTTCATTCTGCTGCTTGACACAGAGCCACATAGAGTTGCTAGATAAAGTGAACTCAGCTGCTTTATTTCCCCGTGTAGATGGCTATTAAAAAAAAAAAAAAAAACTTACAAGTTCCTCAGTACTCTGACTGCTTTGAATCAATAGGACTGTTTAATTATAACTGGCCTCAATTACTGGATTTACCATTCAATAAACAACTTAAGTGTACTGAGCACTCAACAGGTTGCCAAGCCCCAAGCAATCTTTTTCCTTCCCACAATAACGCTATGGGGAGAAAACCTACCATTATCCCACTTTACAGATAATGAAGTGAACACACGAAGAAGTAAAGAAGCCAACCTGGCACAGGTGCAGAGTTAGTAGGTGGTGAAATGGAATGCCAATCAGGAGTGACTTCTGCATTCATGCTCTTCAACTCTACCCTAAGCATGTAAAATACTGAGGCAGGGGCTAGGGCTGTAGCTCACAATAACTGGGTGTGGTGGTTCACACCTGTAAATCCCAGCAGCAAAAGGGCTAGGTAAGGAAGGAGGATTGCCATGAGTTCAAGGCCTGCCTGGGCTACATAATAAGTTTGGGACCAGCCTCAACTACAGAGAGTCTGTCTCAAAAAAAAATAAAAATAAAAATAAAAAATAATTATGAGAAAATATTATGAACCTCATCAGAACTTGAAGCAAACACACCAAACCTAGCCTTTCTACTCTATAGCAATGTAGCATTACAAATTTTTCTGTCTCAGAAACATACCCAGAATTACTTGAAAACATGCCATTGTCATTCTCTCAACCCTATCCAACCTATACCCAAACAGACCCAGAGAAAGACATCTATGCAATGACACACAAAGTCCAACTCATTTTCTTCACTCTCAGTCTATGGATGTGTTAAGAGGGAGGAAAACGGTAAACTAACAGGTAAGAAAGAAAGAAGGATGGCGACCTCACAGACTAAGATTAAATCCACTGAGGAAGAAGAAACTAACAGCAATAAATCAAACCCCAGGCCACATGGACGTGGAGTAGACAGGACTGGAGGCATACTGTCTCACGGGAAGTATATCCTCCTATTTGAAAGCTAATAACTTTACAGAGCTTTCCTAAGATTACTAATTGGGAAAAATGAATATTCAGTCCTGACTTGCCTGGACTTAGCATTTCAATTTTGCATTTGCATTTCTGCAGGCACCAGGAGACTCTTCAGCTCCCTCCCACATAAGACTGTCCAGCATTCCCACCCACACTCACCTCACACCCATTCCGATTAAAAAAGAGACAGCAAGTGAGAAACTCCAGTTTACTTGCTATAAATTTTCCGAGGACAGCTGTTCTTTATTTTCTCCATTTTGCACAAAATTTGACCTTGGCAATTTAAGATCAATGTGTAATCATGATAAAATATGTTTCAAGTTCAATCTGGACAAGAGGGTAGGAGGGAAGATGCCCGAAAATTAATACTGAAACTATAGATTATGGTCTCATGCCAGAGGTCACCTTAAGACCTCTATGCCATCACAAAGCACTCTGGAATCACTGCACTCCTCAAATCAACTTCAAAAAGAATTGCCTCAAAACCAAACTTTGCTATTCAAAGGGAGAGAAATTCACTTTTACAGGAGACAAATCAAGGCCTCTCACGTCTTATATACAGCTTCCTGCTTCTACCCTCTGAATCCACAGCTTGCTCCGTGCTGAATTTTGTAACTGACAGCTTGCTTAGACCGACATTTTAATGCCATACTCTAGAAAATTAAAGTGAATATTCAAATTATGCACATATGGAAGATTTTTAAAGAAAAACTTCATAAACAAAAGTGGCATGCAAATTTAGTCTTAAATCATAATGACTTTAAAAATAGCAACTAAAAGATGTTTTTATGCAGAAAAAAAATGATTTGCTTATCTTACAGTGCAGACACCTGAAAAACAGGTGTCATGAATGTAAAAACGACAGGTGTCATGAATGTAAAAACGACAATGTTCTGGGCATGCCTCCTTTTCAGGAAAGGAAGTTATTTACTCAAGGAAATTATGTAGTTGCACTACAAGCTATAAACAGCAAGACCCTTTTATATTTAACATGATATATCTTTCCATGTTTAATATAGTACTTATAATTCAGAAAGATGCTGACATAAATTCATGAGTTAATAAATCCATAACGGATTGCAAACAAATCCTACATATGCCATGTGAAAGCACTAAGTCCAACCACAGAGAATAAATTCTTCCAATAATCTTGCAAATTACGTACCTGTCAAACGGCCAATGTGATATTTTGGTCGAATTACTGAATGCCCAAGGAAAAAGCAATCATTCACTTATTACTTACTACAAGTGGAAGGCACTGACTATATGGAAATCAGAAGAGGAACACAAAGGACAAATAAAATATTTTCTGCATTTTGAGTAAAGTCCCAGAAACAAAATAAATACTGGCAATATAACCAACCATCTAGGCAATATAACCACTAAGTGAGGAATCTGCCTATTTCTGAATAAAAACAATATAAAGAAAGAATGGAGGAAATGCAGGTAAACATTAAAAAACACCTACTACTTACAAAAACTAGTTCTTTTAATCTTCACAAACATACAGTGGGTAGACACTACACACAAACTTCCTAAGGGTCTCAAAGGTGAAGAATCTTATTATGCCACTAGGAATATTTTGCCTGATAATTTACCACCCAAAGACAAAACAAACCTTTGAGCAGAATGAGCCCAGTGCTCAGGTCTCCTCACTCTCCACTTGGACCTTTTCCCTCGTGGGTGAAGCAGATCCCAGACACACTGTATATTCAAGACACCTACACCTTCTTTTCTCCACACACACACAAAACAAATCCTTCCTTCTGAACCCCACATGCTTGTCAATCTGGATAAATCTTCTTGTTCTGTGGAACTCAGTTTACAAATGAGTCCTTCCTTTTGATTTCCTGGCCTCCAGGGGCTTGAAGCTAAGACTACCTTCAATTCCCGAGGAGAAGACTTTGGGTTTGTACTTATGAGAAATGATTCAACAATAAAGATTGGGGTCTCCGAGGACAGACTGCACTATGTGGCGTTGTGAGATAGAACAAAGCCTTGAGAGGTCAGGGTAGAAAGCTATAGTGTGATCTAAATGTAGAACCTTGTTTGTGAGAGGCCTGGCTTCCAGGTAGATGGTGGAAATGTTAGGCGGTAGAGCCTATTGGGAGGTTCTTAACACATTGAGCACATACCCTTGAAGGGGACTGTGGGACCCCAGCCTCGTACTCACTCCCTTTTGCCTCCTGGCCATGAAGGAAGACATTTTGCTCCCCCAGACAACCCTGCACTGATAGGCTGCTCTGCAACAAGCACACAACAATCAAACTGACTTACCACAGACCAGAACCTCCAAAACTGAGGCACACCTGACCTTTTCTCTTTGAACCTCACATCCAGGATAGGGATTCCACTCTGTCCACATGTTATCTCCTGTACTCTCAAAAGCTACATGAATCCATTAATTAGGATCTTCATAAATTCAACTCCGAGGACATCTCCCATGGCTTTTTTATTCCCTAAAAGCAGATTAGAAAATCCCTCCCTCCACTGTACTATTCTATTCATAATGGATCCTTTCCTGCCTAAAGTACAGCCCAGGCACCAACAATTTCCATCGACAGATACGACGTCAACCCAGGAATTAACATAATTAAGACACATCACTGACCAATCTGGTATGTGCTCCAAGGTCAGTCATGGACCTGAGTTTCCTTGTTATTCTGTTTCCCAAAGTACAATTTCAGAGTGCAATTCCCTGCAGTCCTCTGATATCCCATGTACAACAACTACTGCATATGATTACCACTGCAAGAAAACCACATAGCTATGTGGATGCTGTCTGCCTCACTGCCAAATCTACTGCCCCAAATCAGTTACTTTTCTCATGGAACATTCCATTCTCAGCCAATTTTGTATGTGCATCTCACATGTGTCTATCAATTCTAATACCCAGACTAAGATTTCTAATGTGGCTTTGCTCTCTATGGCCCTCTACAATTTACACAGTACCTTCAAGATTAAGTACAAATGCCTTTGTGTACCTATATTGCTTCTCTGTGTTTCCTTTTCAATCAAGTTTGGATTGCCTTAGTCTTCATATCTCTGCTGAAGTTTCTCTAACCACCACAACATTCCAATCTTGAAAATCTAAGGAAGTCTACTCCTAACCACACTTATCAATCAACACCAAGTCTTTTCTAATCCATCGATGTGCTTTCAGATTTTCTCAATCTGTACAAATTTGTAACATATTAATTTTATCACCTGGATACTTCAAGTGTTTACAAGCATCTCTCCTGACTACCATTACTGGGTCTAAATTATATAAATCCAAGGTGTAACATGTATCCAAAAAACCTCCAGCAAGCCTACATGCATGCTGTGACTAATCATTAACTACTGGCTAGCTGATTGGCTTCAGATTAGAACCAGGGCTAAAATATGATACATCATCTGTAACTGAAGGAAAAATAGAACTGTGCTCTCCTCCTTAGAATGTCTCTATTTTATTAGTTTAAGTTGGGTCGTTTCTAAAAAGAATGAAAAAGCTGCTATGAAGAAGAATACCATCAACATGAAGCTAACTATGCATCCTGTTTCTCCAACACACAAACAACATTTCCATGAGGACAGTAGTTTCCAACTCTTCTCCTAAGTATTAGAATCGTCTGAGATCTTGTAAAGAAAAAAAAAAATCCCATTTCACCTCATTAGCAAAGGGATATAATGGCTTATCATCAGTATTCTTAAAGGTTCCAGGTGACTAACGTGCAGCAATTTGAGCACACTTGCTTCAGGAACTCCTCTAGGTTGGTATACGTATGCCACAACTTTCTAGTGGTAGAGGTGGTGCACATCACCAAGTTCTTGGTAACTGGATGAAAGCTGAGTAGACCTGATACCCACATATTCTGTAACCTGAGGAACAATTATGAAATGTGAAAGTACAACTGGATTCTAACACCATAGCAAAATGTAAACTCTTTGTCCTCTCAAAATTAGAGAATTTTACTAAACAGTGCCACCTAAGTAAAGATATATGTATCTCTGTATTTGGAGTGTACCATGTGTGTTAAAGGTTAAGATAGGTTAGCATGTTACTAAACTAAAAATGTCCCTTTTTTTAGAGTTCTGAGAAGTACAGTTAATTTCCAACATTTTATGTAATAATCTAAAATGACTACAGTGATAGCACAAATAAAGTTTAAAAATATTAAATGTCATTCCCCAGAAAGCATACTAAGAAAACAAAAGATTACCTTAAACCTTACAGCTTTAATCAAAATACACAAAATGTTAGTTTTCAGACAATGACGGTCATATCTGAAACACTGGAGACGACTTTAATAATTTCTCAATCAAATCTCACTAATATGCTATTCACCAACTACTTGCAACTCTCCTCTTAGAAACCTTTTTACAACTCATGGTAGAGTTATAGTCAACTGTGAGCAAATGCAACCATTTCCAGTTCAGAGCATTTACTTCTGGTCCAAAGCCCTCCAGCCCTGTCTCCCTCTCTGGAGCAACTCAACCATGAACCTGAAACATGGTTCACTGAGCCATGAGAACCACTGCCTAAGTGATAAGTAAACCCCTGAACTACCTAATGGGAGAACAGTGTTAGGCCTTACGCCATGGAGATCTGAGTTTCCTGCTGCAGGAACATGAGTAGCTTTATCATGATAGAAAAAGTCAGACACCACCATCTATAGTGTAAGATCAACAGCCTAGAGAGCTCATTTGAGGAAAGTCGTTAGGAGCAATATTCTCTAAAGGAACTTCCAAATTTAGGATAAAAATCTCATAAATTCTGTAACACCTCTCATCACTTTCAATAGCATAATCTGACTGGACCATTGACTCTTTTTAACTACTTTTTAGTGTGTTACTTCACAGAAAGTAAAAGGTTTCTATAATGGAAGACCTATGGAAATAAAAGATACAAAAAGAAAAACATGCTTTTTGGGGTTTTTAATGAAAGAATTTAACGTAAAATGTCTATCTTTTCTTAAAAACAAACTATAACACATTCAGTATGTGAAGATTCCAAATATTCCATCCAACATACTTAACACTATCTAACACAACATATCCCAATCAGAAAGCCTTCTAGATAAACCTTCAGATGTTCAGAAAGAAAAGTACATATAAAACATACCCTTTGAGGAAAGACTATTAAAATTATGAAATATGCAAATAATATGTTTAAAAATCTAACTTAAGAACCTCTGGTAGAAATGAAACAAAACATGACTACTGAGCAAGAAATTTTAAAATTACAGTAATTTTTAAATTTCTGAAGCACTAAGAAAATGAACAAATCTGTCAGCTCAACTTCAGTACAGATTGAAATGAATGAAAATCTGACGTCAGCCTGAATCACTGCTGTGACACTGTAGGAGAGACGCCTTCCGGGGTTTGAGTTAGTACTGACGGGTGAACCCCCATATCATTAAACAGCTCATTCATCTGTCATCCAGGACTTTAATTTCATATGTAGCAGTCTGACTCTACAACAAAGACCTTGTTTTGATCAAAAAAAAAAAAAGAATTAAAAAATAAAATGTGGATTCAGTGCTTCATCCCATCAAGTGACCCAAAATAGGCCTGGAATACTGTCCAGTCTGTGAGTGAATCTAATATTCAGCCTACTCATACTACAGGTTCTCTAAACAAAGAGAACTACAACTTGCACAAAGTGACTCTTTTGCATTGTTCAACATTTAGCATAACCAAAGTGTGCTGAAGTGGCTGCAAAGTCAAACTACTTGTTTTGTTGTTAAGAATAACAAAGAAATTTCCTTTGGACTTTTAGTTAATAGAAGAGTCAGCTTCCCTTAAATTTAAAATAAAAGTGACCCATATGTTTATTAACAGGTGAGTAGATAAATGAATTGTGGTATGCCCAAGTCATAGGATACTACTTGGTAACAAAAAGGAATAAACTAAGAACATATCCAAGTAGAAGAATCTCAAAAGCACTATGCTAAATACAGTCAGTCAAAAAATTATAAAACAGCATGATTCCATTATATAAAATGCTATATTCTTTTCTTTTCAGGCAGAACTAGAGAGATAAGCATGAGCTCAGAAAGCCACAGATTAAGGTGGGAGTGGGAAATGACTGCACAGGGGCAGAAAGAAATTTCGGGAAGAAATCAGAAATCTATGATTGCAGTTGTAATACTTACGCAACTGTATACATTTCACAAAATTCATTGGCTTACTTGGCTAAAATCAACTGAATACAATTCCACCTTGAGGAAAGTGTGGTTTTACCATTGTGCTACTTTCTGATACTGGGGACCAAACATGCAGAAGAGATCTATCCTGAGCTATTCTGCCAGCCCTAAAGATTAATGTCTTACTACAGGACTACGTGATAAAGGAGGGTGGAGAATATCTTCAAAGTACTAGAACAAAAAGGAGTTAAAATTGGTTCTCCAAAACTGCTGATCTTCCGGGTATTCTCATGAGCAGAACTATATCATCCTAAAATTCATATGCTGAAGCCATAACTCCTAGTGGCTGGGACTGTATTTGGGGGAAGGGGAGGGCCTTTCAAGAGGTGATCACATTTAAAATGAAGGCACTGCATGAGAGCCCTAATCCAATACTGATCCAACCCTAAAACCAATCCTCTTATGAGGAGGAGATCTGTATACACTAGACAACAGCAGGAACATGCACGCACAGAGAAAAGGCCATATCGTGGCATCTGCGAGACAAGGAGTGGCCTCAGAAGCAGCCCAGCCCGCCTGCCCCCTGGACTTCCAGCCTCTAGCACTGTCACAAAACAGATTTCTGTTGCCTAAACCAGCTAATCTGGGATATTTTGTTATAGCACAACTAGAGGGGAAAAAGGCAACACTCATTTCAACTCTGCCTTAATGTTTTAACAGTGTGGAGAAATGTGTAAATGTCTCCAACATTTACATGAAAATGAAAAACCTCACATTGAAATAAGACTTACTGACTCTGATATCTATTTTGCATTCACATATCTCACACTACAACACAGCACCACAAAGTTAGTACTGCCAAGTGAGCTTTTCGATTTTACTTACCTATGTCCTTTTATGAATAAATTGTTTCAAGCACATTACCTCGTGTCTCAACTGCACTGATGCACTTTCTGAGGATGGTAAATCCCATCTTATCCAGCTGTGCACCTAAGAGAAATTGTTACAAAATATTAAGACCACAGTTACTAACCACATTGGTCTTTCTTACAAAAAGGAGAAAAAGGTTAAGTCAATCTAACCCTTGCATCATTACTTGAAAAAAAAGCTACAGGACACATATTTCCCATGTCAAGGATATAAATATGAATTTTCTATTTGCTGGAACACCAGGACAATTTCTAAATAAATGTATAATATAATTTTCACTAATAATAGCTAATAATGATTTTAATTAATGCAACTTCTTTTGAACAGCTGGAAATGAAATAAGTCTATAGGGGGCGCTACCTAGAATCAAGTCATTTTTGGCCAGAAATTTTAGTAAAGCCCAGTCAAAAAAGAACTACATATATGAATGAAGGCTCTTAAATTACCTATAAATTTAAGAATACAAACTTAAGCACAGGGGAAAAAAATTTTAAGAAATGCTTTTAAAAATATTGTTTGGGCAATCAGCTCCATTTACAATTTTGATAGTTTATAACCTGCCACACTCTCTCAAAATAATATTTATTTTCATAATGAATGAAAAGCAGATAATTCACATAGCAGGTATCATCATTTTAAAAATATAATTTTGTATTTTTATAATCTAGATACTTGCTTACAATTAGGCTGACATGCTTGTGTATCCCAACTAAAACCAATTTTTGTTTCAAAAACTGAATCAAGGTAAGTTTGCACAGCACCCTAAGTCACTAAATTTGGGACACTGGGAGCCTCACACTAACCCTTAGCAGGAACGCAGAACCAACACAAGAATTAAGAACTCTGTGTGTGATCCATAACACTAAGCTCGAGGACAATTTCAATAATCAACATTAGGCAGTGTTTTTACTGCTGCAAAATCCACTGTTCACAAAATTTTATAAAACTAAGGTTTTTTTTTAATCTTAACAAAACTTCAAAAAAGGGGCACATTTCAAATTTTCAACTTTTCTATAATAAAGGGAAAGAAAAGAAAAAAGGAGGGGAAGAGAAGAAAAGGGAGGAGGAGAAAAGAAGACAAAGTTCAGCAAGAGCCCCAGAGGAGGAGCAGAGAAGAAGGGGAGATGACAGAAGCGGGGAGAAGGGTTGAGCAGGTGCCTGGTGACGTCTGCCTTCCAGGACACCCTGTGTGTGCCCAGCGCCAGGCTAGGGGACATGTCTTTTATCCAATGACTGGCACAGGTAATCACAATTATTTTGGAGTTGTGCATTAGATAATGTACTATTTCCAAACTATGAGTATATGATACTGTAACCTTAATTTCTCCAACTATATCAAAGATGACTTCAGTCTATTAAGTCCAACCACATCTTTCTCAGTACTAATCAAATGTACAAAGCTGAGGTCTTTATTCTCCACTGATGCATGTGAAGATCCTTGCCCTAAATTATGGGAGTATGTTTAGGTGTTAATTTGGTACTGTTTTCCAGGGTGTAATGATGTACTATTTGTGCAACACACACTCAGAAGCTTGAAGGAAAAGGTGTATCCAAGAGCCAAAGGAACACAAGTTGCCAAATCAAAATGCAGCCACTTGTGTCAGCCCCACCTGAGAAAAGGAAAGAGAGCCAGGAGGCTATGAATACACAACTGTTCAACAGTGACTGTCCAAAAAGACTGTCAAAAGCATAAGGTTACACAGGGGCCACTACAACTTACACGAAAAGTACTCTGCACAAGGACACCTGCTCAGCAATAGCCGCAGGTTAGTGCCACTCATCAACCACAACGGCCAAAGAGTATTGTTTGAAATTATTGGATGTAATCCTGCTCATTTTTGCCTTTAAAACCTCTTTGATTACGCCCGCAGCTTACTATGGCACCCTCTTCCCAGGGCAATGCTTTCACGATGTTCCCAAATAACTATCATTTATTCTTTGAAGAATCTCCATTTTTTATTCAGAATGATAAAGGGTAGAGTGAAGGAGATTGGGGACTGGGACCTAAGAAGCAGTCCCTCTCCTATGGGTAAGGATCTTGTGCTCAGATAGGAATGTAAGATCATAACCAAAATTCTTATGTGATCGCTTAAGGCTGAAAGAATATACAGCAAAGTGAGTTGCAGAGAAAAACTCAGGAAAGCTCTCATACGGGAAAGACTGGAGAGGGCCGGAGGAGCCGAGAACTCAGAGAGGGTCTCAGCGGATGAGACAGAACACATATGGCAGACAGAAGACCAGCTCGGAGAGGGGCAGGGATGCAGCCCCAGCAACATGTTAGCATCAATAATGGACAAACAGTAATACACACAAAAAAGGGAACAGAACTGTCATTTTTATAAATAAGCACTTACTTTCTTCTGGTCTTGGGATGATGGCTCTATTAAAACTATGGAACAGCTAGCAAGAGAGAGAAGGGAAAAGAGTATTTTTACCAAAATAAGAATGATTCGAGTAGGGACACTCAGGACCTAACACAGACACACACACACTCTCTCTCTCCATAAATTTTAAGTTGGCTGATGTGGTGGAATAAAAAAGGCATGTGGCCTTTGCTCCCGTACCCTTAGGATTTCCTGACTGAAACATCTTTTGTTATTCGTAAGGAACCCCTCTTGATGGTACCTAAGTTTATCCTAATGAGACGAACCTTGATAGGGTCCCAGGTAGCCTCAAAGTGGGGCAGGACATTTCCAGATATTAGTGGGTTGGAACTTTCAGCTCTGCCTCTCACAAAGCGTCTACAGATTACACTGTGTAAAAACCATTTAACAAGGAGTTTAGATGAACATCAGGCTTGGTGAGGACACCAAGGTGCCGGGAGGGGGCACTCCCACAGAGGAGATGGGAGTTCCGTGGGCTGCTCTAGTAAATTACTGAGCCCAAGGAAGCAGTGATGGAGACCCCCAACTGTATGAGGTCTCACAGCATAGGAGGCCCAGAGGGCCCAGACTCACAGAGGGCCCAGACTCACAGGTGGCATTTGAAGAGAGGCTCATGTAGGACTGGGCCCTTGTGGGACTTGTAGGTTACACTGCTAGTATTAGAAAATAGATGAAGTGAAAAAATATATATATATACACAATCTGGTGTCCTGAATGAGGAGGTACAAAAACCATGGCACTACTGAGTTCATCCATATTACCATGTGCTCAGGTGCGACAGCAAAAACAACTCTCTTAAGTCTCTCTCTCTCTCTCTCTCCCCCCCCCCCCCCCAGGCATGCCAGAAGAGGAAAAAAGGGATTATGATCTTTAAGGAACTTCTGTAAACTTACATAAAACTGAAATGCTCCATCCCACATGCTTTCACCCTGCTGCTGTTAGCAGGAAATTATCTTTAGCAGTTTTCATAAATGTAAAAATGGTGCAGGTTGACAAGTCACTGCAGTCTAACCAATAAAATGAAGACCCTCTTGTCACTATTGTTTTTAAAATCTAGCATTTACTTAAGAAAAGATAACCCTGCCTATAATTTAAATAACCAAATTCTGTTGGCCCATTCTTTTCAAGGCACACAGTACCCACAGAAAATGCATCGTAGTTTCTGGTCCCCACCTGACAGCTGGCCTCCTTGTCCCGTTTCCTATATTTGCACCCTACTGCTCCCCGTCAGCATGAGATAACATTATCCTAGCACATTTTATAAGTGCTATTCTGAGCTCTCTCTCTCTCTCTGCACTGTGGAGGACACCCCTCTTCCACCTTTCAACTTACAGTCTTCTCCCTTTCTTTTCTAAACCCTTCAGAAATGGTGAATGCTTTGCAGATAAGCTTACCTGCTACCTACTCAGGCAGTTCACTGAGACTCATGACATTGTACACAGATGTTTTTTTTTTTTTTTCAATTTGGTGTTTTCTATAATTATCCCAACTAAATCTCCACTTCAGTACATGATCTGCCAAATTCTGAACTCCCAAAAGCCACTAGTCCATAGAAATAAAAACCATGCTTGAATCAAGTGGCAACACACTGAATTCAGGTGCTTCTGGACCAATATCACTACACCTTTAGTTTATTCCACAAAGCAATTGAAAGCCAGGCATTAGGGTTCAGACTATAAGCTTAGACTTGGAAGGAATGAGACAGGGTGATATCAACTTCGGCAACTCAGTTGAGACCCTGTCTCAAAATAAAAAAAGTAAGGGTCTGGAGATGTACCTCAGTGTGAAAGCTCTGGATTCAATCTCTGGTATCACTACCACCATAAAAAAAATAAAAGCAAAGTCAGAAAAGTCAGAAATAAAATCTCTTGAAACGCCAGCCATGTATGCTGCTGCTGTTATCCCAAGACAAATTACTGGGGAACTGAATGCTTCTGAACTGAGATCAAACTATCAGTTTCAGCAAGGAACTTGTTTCAAGTACCAGGAAACAAAAATAATGCAGAAATCAACACAAGTCAGCTCTAAGGACAAGCAAGAGGGTGGCTCCAACACTGGTGATTCTTACAGCTTCTTTTCCATCCAGAGCTTCCAGCCACTGGCTCCGCTCCTCCTCAGAGAATGCCTGCATGGTCAAGGATACACCGGGCCTGAAAAACACCAGCGACACATCAGGCTACCTTGGTGCTCACGCAAACATCGCTCTTAAACTTCCTAAGAATTTACAGTGAGGATATTTTTTTTTTAATTTCAACCATGGTTTAAAAAAACACATAAAATTTGCTCTCTTTTGACTATTTCATATGCCTGAAACAGTGGTGTTAAATACATTCCACACCACCATCCCTCTCCAAAACACCTCTCATGCCTTTTAGATAACTAGAGCTCCATGTAACCATTATCTAATCACTCCCCATGCATCCCCACTTCCTCAGCCCTTGGCAACTAGCATTTTACCTTCTATTCCCTATTTAAGTTAGAGTACTCTAGACACCATACTTACTTGGAACCATGAAGTATTTGGGGTTTTCTTCCATTAGCACTCCACGATGCATAATAGCTTACGCTAACTGGCTCAATTAATATAATATAATGCATTCAAGGCTCATCCACATTGAAGCACTAGTCGGAAACTGAGTAATATTCCGTTGTACATCTCTACCATATCTTATTTTTCCACTCAAACACCCATGAGCTCTTCCCACTTTGCCTATTGTGAACAATTCTGCTACAGACCTGGGCCACCAGTACCTACTCAAGTCTCTACATTCGATTTTGCTCACACTAGAGGCACACATGGAATTTCTGAATCATATAGCACGTCCAGCTGGATATACAGAGACAAAAATAATGCATAGGAAAAGATGCTCCCAATCATAACAGGGAAGGGCAAATAAGGTACCACAACACACCTACTACAAAGGCCAAAATTAGAAAGACTAAGAGTGGTAAGTGTCGATGAGGACAGGTGACAACAGGAGCTCTTATCACTGATGCTGGAAGTGCAAAGTGGTTCAGACACTAATAAAGCAATCTGATGGATTCTCTCAGGAACGAAGGCACCCTGTGACTCAGCATTCACAGCACAGTAGTTACCTGAGGTTGCTGAAAACTGGGAACTACACAAAACTCGCACACGGATGTCTCTAGCAGCTTTATTCACAATGGCCGAAATTTGGAGGCAACAAAAATGCCCCTTACTAGATGAATAGAGGAATGAACTACATATATCCAAACACTGGAGCATCATCCACAGCTAAGAAGAAACGAGATACCCAGCCATGAAAGGCATGGAGAAACGTTGTATCACCTAGTGAAGGAAGCCAGTCAGACAACAACAGTTCCATCCTGTACAATTCCAAATCTGTGACAATTCTGGAAAAAGCGAAAGTATAGAGATAATGAAAACAAAAACATCAGTAGGTGCCAGGAACTGCATGGGAAAGATGAACAGCAGAGTAGAAAGTGTTTTTAGGAAAAGTGGAGCTGCACTATATACTATAATAATGGATACATGTCATTAAACATTGGTCCAAAACTACCAAATGCACAACTCAAAGAGGAACCCATATAAACTAGGGACTGTGATTTGGGATATGTCCATGTATAAATGTAAGAATATAATTTCTTTTTCTGAGACAGGGTCATACTCTATAGCCCACGTAGAACTTGCTAGGTAGTCCTGAACTTGCTAGGTAGCCCAAGCTAGTCACAAACTCACAGCAATCCTCCTGCCTTAGCGTCCTGAATGTTGGAATTACAGGCATGTACAACCAAGCCAGGCTCATTTTTACATGGTGCTAGGGCTCAAACCCAAGGCCCTATGTAAACTAGGAAAGCACTCCTACCACTCAGCTCCTCCCCCAGCCCTAAAAATATAAACTGTGAAAAGGGGACCACCCTGAGGATGCTGCTGATCCTAGGAAAAGCTACAAACAGGTTGGGGGAGAGGCCATACAGGAAATCTCTATACATTACCCTTAATTTTGACGTGAATCTAAAACTGCTCTTTAAAAAAAAAATAATAAAGTTTCCAAAAGAAATTTTTAAATGTGTAGCCATCCCCTAAGCTAAAAAGGCACCTATGCTGGGCATGCCTCACCTCTAGTCCCAGAGGCCAAGTGGGGACAGCACAACACAGAGACAGGCATACAGGGACAGTCACCCAGGGTCTCCTTGGCTGTATGCATTTATGGAATTATGTCAACTAGATGGAATTAGGACCCACACCTCCATTAGGATTAGGGTTTGTCAACCACCCTAGGCTGGGGCTCAATAATGTGCCTGGATTACAGTGTGAGTCATTTGTGGGCCGGCCAATGAGACAAGAGCACCCACCCAGATGTGGGAGGGCCAACTGGAACTCCAACTGTATAAAAGGGAGGAAGAGGGACACTTGTTACACCTCTTCCTCTGGGAAAGCTCTCGCCTTCGCGACTGACTAGCTACACATCACACAGATCGTCAGCACAGATTCACTCCACATCGACTTGTACCTGTCTGTCTGTTGCTGCCCTTCAGTCGCTGATCTTCAGGCTTTGGTCTTCACCCAAGATCTACAGCAGACTCTCACCTCACCGGCTGTCCTGCAGTCCAGGGCGGGAGATTTATTTCACAGCTGAGCAGCCGTCTTGGACCATCTCTATCCTTGGATTTGTAAGCCTTCCTAATAGCCCTTTTTGTGATAAAATCTGTAAACATTGTCTTTTGAAAGAATCCGAACTAATACACTGTCCATGCTGAGGATCTGGCTGATCCCAAGCACAGTGAAGGGCAAGAATTATCACCGGACACACTCCCGCTGCTGGGCGACCAAGAGACTGAAGACCGGCCAGGCAGACTGCACAGAGACAGAACTCTGGAAGGCGGAAGCAAGGAAGGGAGACAACAATGAGGGGGAAAATGAATGCGGTTCAGAAATACCCACCAAGGGTCTCTCCTCGCTGTGTGCAACAAAAGAATACTAAGAAACATGTGGCTCCGAGACCGAAGTGCAGAAGCCAGAGAGCTCACAGACAGCACCGATGACTGCCAACAGGACTCGGTGACAGGCAGAAGCAACACAGCAAGTAGAGATCCAATGAACGCATACTCACAAATTCTAGAAAGAGATGCCAAGAACCTCTCTGGACCAATTCTCTCGTGCTTTCTACCAGAATTTATCATTAGCAATAAAACGCACATGATGAAACCAATGGCAACAACAAGGAGAAGGCTGATAATCGGAGGCAAGTTACACAGGGAGCAGCAGGCAGGCGCCAGACAGGACGACTGACTGTGGTGACTTGGCCCAAGAGAAGTGGCGAATGATGAAGTCTTTAAAGGACTGTGAACTAGAATGAGCTACACCATGAGGGAGCAGGGGAGTGAGTGTCAGGTTTCAGATCAACCACACTGTATCTGGATCAAAGTGCGGCTTGCTGCAGACATCACTACCTTCCTACTTCCACACACTTTGGCTCAAACTTTGGACACCCGCCTTTTGTGGACACAGCAGAAGACAAGACAACTCTACTGAAAGATGAGAGACTAAACAGGAATAGATTTATCCACAAGGAAAGAACCTAACTTATTTACATTTTGGCAAATAATGCCATGGTAAGTCATTAGGATTTCCCTTTGAGAACTAATTAACTACACTACACAGTCTCTAGAACACTTGCACCTGCAGCACCTTACCTTAACACCAAAGTGGTCAGCCACCAGTATCACCTAAGGGGGTTCCCATCCTACCACAAGAGCCCTACTGAAAAATGTTAGTGTATAAAAAATAAAACATTATACAGTCACATTTTAGCCATTTAAATTTTCTCCAAGTTTTCTTTAAATAACTAACTGCTGGAAAACTATCAAGCAAAAATAAGGCATGATGAAATAATGGACACATTGCAAACTGAAAGACTGTAGGCAAGGAACCCAAGTCTTCCAGATTCTGCAGTTTATTGGGCTGTGGGATATATGCAGTTGAACACCCTTAATCTGAAAATCTTAAATCTGTGGTAAACCATGTGGGACGCCCTGGGTTAAATCTCCCAGTATACTCCCCCTAAAAATAATCAAAATGCTTACTATAAACTCAAATGTTTGGAGCAAACCTACAAGCCATAGGAACATTTCAGAGCATTTCAGATTAAGAACACTCAATCTGTAACAGCATCCACCTCTCTGCTAAGCTACAAAAATTCCACAGTACTCAAAACAAGACTTGTATTAATAAAATGTGATATATAAGAAAGCAAGGTAAATGTGAGAATGCTAAGTAGAACATCCAACACCAAAGTGTTGGATGAGTCACATTTAATTAAAGAAATGGCATCTTTACTTGTTGCAGACGCAGGGTCACAACCTTCGTGAGCTCACTGGAGCCATGATGGAGTTGGAGCCAGGAAGGCCCTCTGCCGTCCCTCACTGAGCGCACATCGCCACCATGGAACGCACCACCCTGGCTTGGCTGAGAACACCGCCCATCTCCTACACAGCCCAGCTCCATTTCAGACAAACTACCACAAGGTCCCGCATTAACCTCTAAAGAAGCCACCATATAAAGGAAGCCAGCCTGATTTGTAATAAATGTGAAGGAAAACAGTGTAAACTTCATGGAGAGAAAAAAAAAAAAAAAGAAACAGTTAAAAGAAACCAAGAGGCCAACATAGGTCTTTCCTCAGCCACAATTAGTACATAGAGAGCATACAGCTGAAATTGAAACCTGCAGGAAGAAACACTTCTGAAATCAATACCCCAACCTCTTTTCCTTCCCTCCTTAAAAAAAAAAAAAAAAAAAAAAAAATGTTAGTCTGCATCAGACTCTATGTTCAACCTGAGCATGAGAGTCAGTAGAAGCTATTACCTATATTCTGTAATTTATTTCTTATCTACTAATTCTCTTTTAATGCCATTGTAAGTGAGAAAAACTAAGCAGCCACTACCAGAATGTATGATGAAAAAAATCTCAGGAATATTCCAGCGCTTTTCTAAGAGGAATATTGAAAGGGAAAAGGGAAAAAAAAAAAAAAAAAAAAAAAAACCAGGATGGTACATCCCCTGCATTCAATTTTATTATGAGAAGGGGAAAATGCCAAATCCAAACAAAAGACTACCAAGGTCACAGAAATGTGGTACGGTAATCAGTTTATCATAAGAGCTTTGGAGAGAGAGAGGAAAAAAAGCACAAATAACAAGCACAGATGTGTATTTTTCAGAGATGGGAAATATATGCTAACTAATTTTACTCAGGGTCAAGTCACCATAACTCCTTGTTGACCAAAAAGATTCAAACTGCCCAAGTGGCCATAATACTGTCAGAAATAGGGTTCCATGCTCCGGTAAAATTAAGTTCAACCAACTACTAAGTGAACCACCACTGCTCCTGCTTATAATACAGAAAACTCTGAGAGATCACTTACACCCTAGCAAGAACAGTAAGAGGAACCTACCAAACCACAGTTTGTTGTTTCTGTAGCACTGGGGGTGGGGGGACCTGAACCCAGGTCCTGTGCACTGAGCTACAGCCCTGGACCCTTAAAAAAATTAAGTTTTGAAACTGAGTATGTGTAAGTCACCCACCATGGGCTTCAAATTGTGATCCTCCTGCCTCAGGCTTTCAGAGAGCTGGGGTTACAGGAGTGCAGAACACCCAGGTTTTTTTTTTTTTTTTAATTTACCTAAGGAGTGGAAGATGAAGGAAAACAAAATTAATGAATCAAAATCCATAAAGTGACAAGCCATGTCTTCGAAAAAACACACAACATGCACACATCCTTCTTTGAGCAACTGAGACAAAGACAAAAGGCACAGTGGACAGGAAACAGGAGAATTTCAACTAAAAATGTTTTGTTTTGTTTTGTTTTGTTTGAGACAGGGTCTCACTCTGCAGTCCAGGCTGGCCTTGGACTCAATGGCCTTGGACTCACAGGCGCCACCATGCCCGGCTTACGTGGTGCTGGAGAATCAACTTAGCACTTAACATAGCACTTGCAAGGCAAGCACTTTAACCACTGAGCCATTCCTTTAGCCCCTCAACTAAATGTTTAAAGTGAATTCAGGCTGGTGTAATGGTTTGGTATTCCTGGGAGGCACGGACACAGAACAGGAACCGCCCTCCATGGACGTCCTCCCTGCAGGCCTTCAGCAGTGCTTACAGGGAAGCTTGAGAGGACTGAGGGGACCTCACCAAGGGTGCTGTCAGCGTCAGGGACAGGAGAACCCTGCAGCCTTCAGGCGCTTCAAGTCATCTTTGAGGACACACAAGCCTCTTATGGCCAAGGAAGGGGCAAGGAGCTGGGAGGTGAGGCTGAGGGCACAGACAGCAGGGCATGCAGCATGCTGTGGACAGAACAGAGCTGAGACTTCCAGAAGGAAGTACTGACAAGCCCCAGCCTCGGCGCCCATGTACACGTGAGTGGCCCGAGGGAAGGACATGCATAGCCTTAGCCAGAGGTAAGCAGTATTTACATCACCCTCTTGTTCTCACAGGTACTGCATCTGGAATCCATTCAAAAAAGTGTAAAACATGAACCATTCTGAACCAAAGACAATCTGAAGCATTACTAAGAAAGAGTGAAAACAGTGAAGAAAGCCAGACAAAGAAATAGCCAGAGAAAAGCCAGGGACAGGCTGAAATACAGATTGTATACTCTGACCACGCTATAATGAAACTCAAAAAACAATAATGTTAGTGGTATGGTATGCCACCATTTGGAACTTTAAAGATATTTCTAAACGGTACATCAGTACCTATACCATAATCACAAAGGAAATAAAAATTTACTTGGAACTGAATCATAATTAAAATGTGTAAGCTACAAGATAAAATAGTCCTTAGAAGGAAATTCATGGCTTTAAATATGTATATTCAAAAATATATAATCAGTGATCTAAGCTGGCAACTTTAGAATAAAAATTAAGTACAAAAATTTAAAAACAAGGAAACAAAACTAGAAGCCAACCAAATATAAAATAGGTAACATCTGTTCTCTGAAATTATCTACAAAATTGGTAAAACCTCAACACTTAACACAAGAAAAAGACATCAAGAAAAAATGAAACAATCTTTGGTATCAAATAGAAAAAAGGGATCATTATAGATCCAATGGATAGGAAAAGAAGACAGTAGTAAAATATGCAAATAAAGTCAATTTATAAAAAAGAAATCCCTTGAAAATTACCAATTTACCAAAAAACAAATATTAGATTAGGAAATATCAGTTAACCTTAAACCCACTACATAGCACTGCATCTATAATTAAATTTCTTACAAAGAAAACTCAAGATCAAGATGGATTTTATAGGTATACTACCTTAAACATTTAATAAACTATACCAATCTTATGCAAATGATTTCAAAAATCAGAAGGACAAAAAATCCCCAATTCTTTCCCAAAGCCATTATAACTCTAATACCAAAATAAGACAAGAATCTGTTGTAAGGCAAGATCCCAGAAACCACCACTGAGGAGACTTAAAAGTCAAAAAGAAAGTTTTTATTAGCCAGCCAGACTTGCACACAGGCAACAAGCCCAAGGAGTGCAGCCCCCAGCCCCTGATTTCTGAGTCTTCGAAGCCTGAAAACCACATCCTGATCAACACAGGTGAGTGGGTGAGCTTTGGGCAACAATGTGCAGGTTACAGAAGCAGAAAACAAAGCAGGGTAGTACACATCATTTGTTCCCTTAGGAACTGGAGCTTAGTCCAGTACTTTCCATCCTGTCAGGTGTATAAGCTATGTGCATGGTTACAGGGATGGAAATGGTTACACTATGGCATTGGTCTGGTCAAGCTGCATGTCAAATCTTTTTAAAGAACCATAACATAATATGTCATCACTATAAATACAATATTCCTCACTAAATTTTAGCAAAATGAATAAATCAATATATAAAACATGCATATATCCTAACAGCAGAGTCAGTCGCAGGATGTAAATGAGAGACAAAGATTAGGAGGGTATAGAAGCAACCTGCACGTAGCCAGTCAAATAACTACTGACAAAGATGTCTAAATAATTACATGTAAAAAGATCTTACCAACAAGTACTGCTAACAGTACTGGTTATCTATATAGGAAACTATAAGCTTCAATTGTTATGTTTCATACTCCCTCAGCAAAATAAACCTGAGAAGCCATAAACTAATCATAAAGTTTTCATCAGAAAACACTTGCTTCAAAACCTTGGGTGGACTTAAAGATTCCCTGGAACAAAAGAAAACTTCAATTTTTAATTGATGTTTAACTTTACCAAAATTAAAATGTTCTTCTCAACAAAAGACATTCTATAGAAAATAAGTAGGCAAGCCACAGGACAGAGAACACACACATAGCTAAGGCACCTGATGAAAGATTTGTGTACAAAACAAGGAGTTTCTACAATTAACAAAAAGACCACTACACTCAATTTTCTAAGTAGGGTACAGACTAAAACAGACACTTAACAGAAAAAAAATGTGTAAGTAGCCAACAACACATGAAAATGTGCTCCACACCTCAAGTTATGATTAGCTAAAACAAACAAGGTTGTAAGAAAATGAAGCAACTTGAGCACCGAGTCACTGCTGAAGGGAAGGTGAAAATCAGTTTCTTTAAATGTTGAACATACATACACCATGAACCCAGAAATCCCACTGCAGATATTTACTGAAGACAAATGGCAGAGGGCTGGAAGCGTAGGTCAGCAATTATGTTCTTGCCCAGCAAGTGCAAGGCCCTAGGCTCAGTTCACCAGGAGCACATGCATAGTGGCACAGACCTATAATTCTAGCACTCAGGAGGCTGATGCAGGAGGATTGCCCAAAGATAGCTTGGGCTACACAGTAAGTTTAGGACAAGCCTGGACTACAGAGTGAAACCCTGTCTCAAAAAATAAGAACAAGAAAACTTTTAAAAGACACGTCCAGGACTGGGGATGTGGCTCAGAGAACACCGACTAGCAAGTAAGACGCATCTTTGCCTTCGAGAATAACACCATAGCACGATACAAAAATCACGCTAGATACAGGATTTGAAATATTAGATTAAAAGAAAATAGGAAGCATTTTCTTTAAGAAGTGCCTGAAAGTGACATGTGGGAGAACTTTGCAGAACGGCAGCTATTGATCAAGCAAATGTGTGGGCATCACAGCACACACGGCAAGCATGCCATGGACACAAAGGGGTGTTACGTCATGGCTCGGCGGGGGTGGCAGGGAGACACCACCCCCAAGGAAGACTGCTACCTCTCCTGACTACAGCCTGCCGGGAACAAAACATCATGGTTTGGGGTTTTTTTACGAGTTGCCAAACTTTTTCAAAGTAGCTGCACCATGTTAAATTCCCACCTCAGGGTCCACATCCTCACCAATACTTGTTAACGTTTGACTTTTTAATGTGCAGTCATCCTGGTACATATCAAGTGTTATCTCACTGTTCTGATTTACATTCTCTAAGGACTAATGATTGTAAATATCTTTTGATATGTTTAACACTTGTATGGTCATTTTTTAAAAGAAATGTCTAATCCCCATCTTCTGCCTACTTCCTTTTTATTGTTACAAAAGTTCTTTACATATTGTGGAAATAAACCCACTATCAGACATACCGTTTTCAAATATTTTCTCCCATTCTCTAACCTGTCTTTTCATTCTTTTGATATTTTTCTTAGCACGTCTTGTCTGCCTTTCAGCTAAGGAAAGAATCAAAGAAAGCCTCCAGGACACGGAGGAAGCAAAACTGAGGCGCACATCCATCTAACAGTTGATAAAGCAGTAAAAGCTCGCTGGTCCCAACTCCAACTCCTCTACTCCGCCTCTCCTGTGTTCTCAGTAAGATTCCCTAAGAATCACAAAGCACACAGATGCTGGAAACAGGACAGCAATTTTAAGTCTCCCTTGTAACGAGGTGCAATCATACCATGCGACTGAAGCCAACAGGCATTGGCAAAAGCGGCATATGCCACCTCTGAAGGGTCCCTAGGACAAAAGACAAGGATATCTGATAAACAGCAACAGGCATCTGGGGCCTGAAGGACCTGCGAAGGTGAACTGCAACCAAACGAAAGCAAGATCTGACACTGAAGAACTTATTCCTACTTGGAGCAGGTTGCCTCTGATTTTCTAAATAAATAAAAAACTTTGACACTTTGACCTTTTTGTCCTATGCAACCATACCTGAGCTGAACTAATGTCAAGTTAGGTGAAAGCTCTTGATTTATAGATGCACAGATGAAATGCAAACCGAGCTGCATTCTGTAGCTTACTGTATCACCTGCTGTCATAACGCTACCTGGCTGTTCTCCTAACATAAGTTTAAAAAAATACGATACTTGAAAACAAGGCAAAGGTTTTATATATTAAATCAATGCAATCAACTGTGAAATTGCTATACAAAAGGTCCCAATGGGAATCCTGTACAAACTCCTATCAGAAATCCATTTATAAAATCCACATGTTCCAAAATGAGTTAAATGCATTTTTCTTTAAGCAGAATGAAAACACTGGAGCTCATGCTGTAGCAGTATGGTAGAGAAGAAAAGGATGCTTGACTGACACTTGCTTGATTGAATCTAATCCCAGTTCTGTCACTTCTGAGCAACAATTCAATTTCATTTAATCCAGGACAAATCTGGTGAATGTCCACCATAAATAAAGCATTACATCTAGTATTGCAGTGCCAAGTAGCGCTCAATAAGACAGAGTTCCTACTCTCTTGGAATTCATAATCTAATAGACAAAGAACAAATTATTTATAATTCTTAGTCGTCTACTTGGCTGGCAATCAGGGGAAGAGACAAGAGAAGAGCTGCTCTCAAGCTTCCCAGTAATTAATGCCTCTGAGGCTCTAGAATTATAGATTCAACACACATTCACCCCACCCCAGCCCTACTAGAGACCATGGCCCTCCAAGTGGGCAGCAACTAACAGCCGGGAAGAGGGAGCAAGTAGTTCCTGCCCACTGACAGTCCCCAAACAGTATCCACTGGTAACAAGTATGTTTTTGCCAGATGCAATCTAGGCATCAATAATATGTATTAATATTCATATAAGACTACATTTGTGCACCCACATAAAATGCATGATCCCACATCTTCCCCCTAAAAAAATACTCATGGGGGCCTAGAGTTACAGCTCAAAGGTAATTTAGATGAACAGCATTCAGGAGGTCCTGGCTGATCCCAGCTCTTCCAAAAAATTTTTTTTCTTGAAAATTTTACAAAAACCAATCAATACACCCTGATCTTGATACTGTTTGAAGTGTCTGTCAGACATCCCAGAAGCAAGACTGAACAGATAGCTAGATGTAAGAATCTGGAGTTTAGGAATAAGAAAATGAATTTTTAAGTTACCAATTGTTGAAATGATGAAGCTGGTGAGAAACAGGGATGTGAATAACAACAGAAGACACGTAAAGACTGGGCCCTAGAGAAAGAACTCTACCACGAATCGGTGTGGGAAAGGAGAACCTGGTGAAGGAACAGGAGAAATGAAAACTCCAGTTGGGCTGGAGAAGCAGCAGGTGTGCATGTGTGATCACCCGGGAGAGTGCACGGTGGGCCAGGCTTCTGCCAGGATAACACAGAGAGCTGAGAAGTCACCACCAGACACAGGCACCTGAAGCCCCAGCGACCTTCCCAGCAGAACCTGCGGCTGAGGGAGCCAGAGGCATGACTGAGGCAGCTCAAAGACAGTGAAAGAAATCGGATGCCACAATATGAAAAATCTGCTCTGTTAATGAGAGAGAAGCAGGAGATGAAAGGATTGCTTTACAGTGAGTGATGTGGGAGCCGCACTGTTCTAGGTGGATTAAATGGGAGTGTGGCGCGCGCTGATGGAAGACAAAAACCAAAGAAAACAGTGTCATGGAGGGGTGGGAGGAGGCCAGGAAGAGACACCAGAAAAGAGGACAGGGAGCAGTGAGGGAGGGAAGGGCGGGACCCGGGCACCCACGACGGAAGTGGATTAATTCGTTTGCACACACAGAAATAGGACATGAAGTCACCAGCAAAGACACGCAATGTCAGACCCTGGGGAATGGAAGGGAAATACACAACCAACATCAACCAGGAGAACAAAGGGGCAAAGAAAACATCCTCGTGGGCATCACCGGTCGAGGGGACACGCATCTCCGCCTGACTAGTGGCAGTGGGTACAAGGCAACGCGGCTCTGCAGGAAGCAGGCAGGTGAAACTGCGCCTTACTGAAGCCAGGCTGTGCTCACACATGTGCCCAGGAAGGGAAAGGACCACGGGGCCGGGCACTGAGAAGGGACCAATCACACCACCTGTCTACAAGGCTGGAACGGGTGAAGGAAGGAACCTGAGCACGAGGAGGCTACGAGATAGTGGGATACGCTTGCCGCAGGTCACGGCCTCGGGGATCAAAGCGTGCCTGGCGGGGGAAGGAATGGGCAAGGTTGGAAGGCAGGTGGAAGGTGCCAGGCTGGCAACTGAGAACTACCAGCACCTACCTGCAGCCCTGCGCAACACTCCGGTGGGTGGAGTGAGCTGAGGAGATGGAGGGGTTCGGGAGTGGAGAAGGGAAGTCCTGAAAGGCCCCCTACCGCAGGGTGGGAGCTGCCAAGGGCTGCAAGGAGCAGAGTCAGACGTGACCACATAAGATCTACAGATCTTGAAAACAGTAGACAGAACAGGTAAGGAAAAATGGGATGGAGGGGAGGAAGAGGGGGGAAAGGAAGAAGCTGGTAGGGGGAGACAGGGGGCACGAGGAGAGAGGAGCAGGGTCAGAGAGAGTGAGAGCCACTGAGATTTAGAGGGTGAAATCTTAAGAATAGACAGACACCAAAAGGAAAAAAAGACAACCACAAAAACTGATAAGAATTATGGCACAGGGGCTGAAACAGAAATGAGATGTGGGGAGAAGCAGAACCTCAGAAGTCACAGGAGCAGCATGGGGCAGGGGAAGTCAAACCCCACCACAGCTGCCCAAGCAAGGCGCCCTATTCTGCACTGGGTTCCTCCTTTCAGTGATGCCCAGCAAGCTACCCAGCATGATCTCACTTGAATTCATGATCATCCCCAGCCCCCAGCTTCCTCAGCCCACCCTTGTTCACCACATTACTATGGAAACATCCGGTCACTCAAGCCAGAAGCCTCTCGCTTCTCCACCAGATGCTCCTGGTCCAGCTATGCCTAAAAATCTCCCTCAAGTGGATTCCACGTCTCCGCCCTCTGCCACCCCACCAACCAGTCCTCTCCTCCACTCTTGCCATCCTCTGCTCCACTACAAGGAGCTTTGAAAAGTACATTTGCGTATGACAGCCCTGCCTAAAACCGCAATAAGTCCCTTGCATGCTCCATCCCCAGCCTCCCTTCCCAGTCCTGCCAGCTCAGAGCTCCGGCAACACAGGATCTGGGGACCTCAAAGGGCGCCAAACGCATCGCTCCCTTTGCTGGAGGCCAGCCTCAGTCCCAGCTCGCTCCAGCTATAACCCTCAGTTCCCCGCTGGGACATCAGCACTCCGCACATCCTCCAGCCACGTGGACTAGAAAAGATCCCCAGGCGGGCTTCCCAGAACAGAAGTCTGACTCTCAACAGACAGAGATTCTATAAGAAGGAAAAAAGAAAGCTGGAAGGGCAGGGACCTAGAAAAAACTTTTTGAGTTTTTTCCGTCTTTCCCTATAAAGCAGCAACTAAAGGACCACCTTTTAGTTGTTCCCCAGTTTTGAGAACTTTCATATTATGCATTAGCCTTTATAAACGAAAATAACTCCAAAGTAATCTCTAACCAATCTTTACAGGGATGTAAACTGGTCAGAATCACAATAAGGATCACCAGGTCAGGTGAAAATACAAATTGCATGAAAACAGTATCTGAAAAGGACTAGAAATACCTTGCTTTCAAAATACATTTGATTCCCTCATTTGACACATTTTATAAGAAAACAATGTTGCCAAGCCACCTGTGTCAATTACTTAAACACCCGAATCATAAGATGTTGGGAGCAGCTCCTCCTCTAGAGGCCTAATACAGAGGTTCAAATCTCGCCTCCTCAGCTCACAGCTATGTTGTCTTTGGAGACTCATTTAATTGCTCTGTGCCTGTTTCTCAGCAGAAAACAGAAAGGACAGTATCTAGCTGATACAGGTGTGGCAAGGATCAGAGATAAAACACAACAATTCAGAACAACGCTACTTAGTAAAGACTCCGGAGAAGCCAGTGTGCACCAACCCACAAGTCTGTGCTCAGGATGTAGTAATAAAGACCAAATCTCTACATACAGTTTTTAACACATTCCTACTGAATTAAATGTTAACTCTTATTTATACCAACTCTCTTTCTCAATATGGCAAAATATTTGCTGCCTACTTGTCATTCTCCAGGAAGGGCCCAATTTATCCTGGTGTTCTTTATGCACATTCTTACATACCAAATCACCCATTCTTTTAGTGCAAAGCAAAGCACACATCTCCC
Source organism: Ctenodactylus gundi (assembly GCA_004027205.1). Taxonomy (NCBI): domain Eukaryota; kingdom Metazoa; phylum Chordata; class Mammalia; order Rodentia; family Ctenodactylidae; genus Ctenodactylus; species Ctenodactylus gundi. The sequence continues at coordinate 215,087 of PVKB01002371.1, forward strand.
CTCTCCATACTAACTCTCCTGACTCAGTTCTATCATTTAAAAACAGCACTAGTATTTTTGTCTTCTTGTATTCTTTCCTGAATTGATGTTTTCTGCTTAAAAATCTCATTATATCAGCTTTCATTATGCAAACTTGAAAGAGCCTTATCAAAAACATGCTGCCAAAACCAGCACTGGCAAGGAAGCTGTCCTGTCCACGACCAGGTGAGCCATGATTTCCCAGTGCCACCAGAGAACCTGGTAAAATTAATGCCAGACAAGCAGTAATACTGATGGGTGAGCTTCTGTCTTCTTTCCGATAAAGATTCTTTTATAATTAATATGAAAAAATAACTAGTCTTTGAATCAACAGAAGAATGTGCTTGGGACCCTCCACACCACACAGGGGATTTACACTGGAGATGCACACCCCACATAAACATGGCTCTGCATCATGGCTACCCCGGGCCATCTTAGCTTTGGTACCCACTCTTTCATTGTCACTCACTCTCCTTCCCACCTCCACCACAAATGAGCCATGGGACAACACTGAAACACTGAGGTTATTCTTTTAAGTGACAAGAGAGATGAGAACAACTTTAAACTTCAGTCAACATGAACCTGCAAATCCGCACCCACATGGTGACCAATACAGTGACTGACACAGTGACTCCACAGCCTGGATGTATGACCAGATGACCTCGTTCCACATCATACAAATCATAGTTGTAACTAACCTCTATTTTTGAACTGTATTTAAATGGCTGTTTCATCATAGCCAATAGTTCCATATAACTTACCGGTCAGCAGGTTCTATGTCAAAACAAAACCGTCTGTCAATGGAGTCCGTGTGCCTTTTTGTACATTCCTTCAGGAAGAATACCTCTCCATCCCCCTGAAAACAAGCACAAAGTCCTCAGACCTACTGGGGGGGAGCACTGAGCCACTGGCCTGGGGAGCCACAGACCCAGGTTAAGCCTTTTCTCTTCACACTATTCTCTATCAAAACACTTTATTTTAGCATTAATTAGAATCTAACATCTTTAGTCAATCTCCTGTTCTTCAGGTTTTCTACACTGCTCTGATTACAGTGACACTAAACCAGCCTTTGCCAATGCTAAGTTTAAATGGTAAATAGCAGTTTCCAGATACCACAATATCTGTTCTCTCATTGTGCCTTCTTAAAGAGTGAAAATTTATTTATACTTCACATTGTATCATATGTCACAGTCAATATGTGCTTATTTTTCATCTATAAAAATTATAATTCAGCCAGGAATGGTTGCACATGCCTAGGAGTAATCCCAGCTATTCAGGAGGCTGAAGCGGGGAGACTGGTTAAGCCCAGACATTTAAGACCAGCCTGTACAACAGAGTGAGATCTCACGTATAAAAAGAAAGGGGGTGAAAAAAAGGTTTCGGTCCTTTATGGATTTTGGATCAATTTAAAATTACACTAAAGGCTCTAGTACAGATCATCTAAACTGAGAACCACAGAGTCTACACAGTTTTCCTGTTCCCTAAATCAGTCAGTCATCCTGAGTTTACTCTGCTGTACAACGCCAGCGTGCCTCACTAACCAATCCTCCCTAAGGGCACAGGAAAGAGAGTGGCAGCAATGCGGAGCACAGGTGCCCGGCCAAGGACGGTGGCAAGGCTGAGTACACACTTCTAGAATGTTTCCGTGGTTTCTAGGACATGAGGATTTCTAAATAGTATTTTTAAAACATCCAAATATACAAATATTCAAAATATCTCAGCTACCTTCTAAGATGAATGTGTGGGTTTTTAAAAATCAGTTGAAAGCTAAAACAGAAAGAGAGGATTACCGTGAGTTTGAAGACAGCCTGGGCTACACGTAGTAAGCTCAGGACCAGCTTGAACTACAGAGACAGACCCTGTCTCAAAACAAACAAAACAAAGATCTCACTAAGTAGAAATATATGGTAGAACACGAAGGCAGCCCAACACCTGAGACACTGTTAATGCGATGGGCCCTAAGAGTGCTGGCCTGGCTTCCTCTTCCTCTGCAGGGCCCTGCTTCCGTGTGCACCTCACCAGTTACAACAATGTGTTCTCACTACAAGCTGCTCTAAGTATATCTCAGTAAAGGGCAAAGCATACGTACAGAAGTGAGCACCATTTACTTCTGTAATCATCTAATTAGGTTTAGTGTCTGTGAGAAGAGCTCTGTCTCGACACCAACCGTCACTGTTAGGAGGTACAACTTCTACCTAAAATACGTATAAAGATCATCTTTCCCACACAGTCAACTTCTGGAGTCTTCCTGGCTCCTTCGCTACCATGGTTCTACTTATGTGAGAACCTTCTACGTATAACGGGACAAGAGTAAAATTCATTACAGTCTAGCATTTTGGGCCTCTGAGGACTGGAGAACCCCTTAAAGCTTACCAGGAGTCACATAATCTCACTGCAGGCATTATCTTTACCTTCAAAAAAAAAAAAAAAAAAAAAAAAAAAAAAAAAAAAAAAAAAAAAAAAAAAACAGGACCTAAAAGGATCCTACAGTTTTCCTAAATTAAAAAAAAACCTGCCTATAAAGACCCATGCATATAATTTCAAAAAGAAAAGATTTTTCTGACCTATCTATAAAGAAAAACAAAGCTTATATCCTAAAAATAGAGATTATTCATCGCTTAGGAATACTAACCATTAAAAAGAACACCCCCAAAGCGATTGCGATTACAGTCTCACGTAGTATATAAAGAGTCAAAGCAAACACTTACCAGTTTCCCCCCAGATCTGTGCTCAAACGGGATCATGTTGAACTTCTTGGCTGCTTTCCGATACATGCAGTAGTGTTTAACCCAACTGGAACCAAATGGAGCCGGCCCTTCAATAAAAAAGACAGAACTAGATGATCAGAGCTTAAAACACATGACTAAAGAAAATTCAGTAAGGAGCAACAGGTACAATTCGGAAAACAAATCAGCAACTCTAGGTCCTAATAAAAGGAAAAAACCACAGGAAATAAAGAGGACCTACAGAGACGATGAGAGACAACTGAAGACATTTTCAGGGCCACAAAAGTGATTTACAGTTTTTATATTGTGCTAGAAAAATCAACAGTTACCTCATATCTAAACAATCTCATGTGCTAATTTTTGTTTCTAGCTATTGAGAATTTAAAAGGGTTTCAAAATTCCACTCTCTGTACATGACGATTTAAGATTCAATTCTGGCTTCTTGAAGTGACAGAAATACAGAATCTCCATTCTGAGAAAAAGCACCTACTCTAGAAAGCCACTTGGTGCTATCAGCCCACTAGCAGCAGCCAGGTAAGCAGCTGCCCTTCCTGATGAGGGGAAACTGAGACTTTGGAGATGAACTGTAAAGAGCTGAGGGTGCAGCTCTGAGGCACAGGGTCTGCTTGCCACGTGTGAAGCCCTCAGTTTGAACCCCTCATGCAGAGAGAAAGAAATGAAGTATTAAGACAAACAACATAAACTTGGTAAGGTGAGCCATCCACTCACACGCCAGAACACCCTAAGCACTCCTCTGAACCCAAGGTAGGTAAATCAGTATCTGTCATGGTTTGGATCTAGAGTGACCCCCAAAAGCCTCATACACCTATGGATACTGTGTGATGTTGGGAGGTGGGACCTGGATGGGAGGGGCTGTGCTGGTGCACTCCTCCTCCCAGGTTCTCTGTTTTGCCACACTGTAAGGATTTCTGTCTCTGGAGCACTAGCCCTGCCATGTGATTCTACCACTATCCAGCTGCCCACCCATGAATGGACTGAGACCTGAAACTGTGAGCTGCAAGAAATCTTTCCTCCCCTAATTTGTACATGTCAAACATTGAGTCACAGCAATAAGAAAGTAACCATCAGAGCTCTTAGAGGACAGTGGCCTAGGACAGGTTACTTGGCATCTGGGATTTCACAGGCCAGCAAAAGTATAACCATCAAAACTGGGGGTGCAGCTCAGCGTCAGAGCACATGCTTAGCAATACAAGGCCCTGGGTTTGATCCACAATGCCAAAATTTTTTAAAAGTCCAATAATCATAAATCCAAAGTGAGGTCCAAAAGAGGTTGACAATTTTTTCTCTTACCAAGTACATATATTTTCTTAAGAAACAGTAACATCTATTACCACCATGGTTTTCCCATACTATCAAATAAACAAACCTTCCATGTCTGAAAAATCACAAAAGACAAACTGTGGGGTGTGGAGGATCCATCTCAAAAGGATGCATATAGTATTCTTAAATGCATTATCTTGAGAAGGAGAAAGGGATGAAAAGGACTACCAGACCACAATAAACTTCATCTCAGACCATAATTAGTGCAAAGACCCAAGTCCAGGAGCCACTAGGGTTTGTGTTATAATTAGCATTAGTACTGTGTCCTTTGGTTACCAAAAATATTGCACTGGCTGCTTATTTAATTATAAAAAGACTTTCAGGGAGAGGATGGCCTTTTAATCTTAAATTTAAATTCAGGCCAAATACCTGAGAAATAAGAGTCAAATTTCAAATCAGTTCCTCAAGACCCAAATATCAAGGTCTTCCCACTGATTAACCCACTGTCCCATTCATACATCCACCAGGTCCTAGTCAACCAGTTCTGAGCTCAGAGCGGGGTAATGATACCCTTGTACACCTGACCTGGCAATACACAGGACAAGGTGACCACACAGACTTTCATCTCAGACCCACAATTCAAGCACTTAGTAGCCATGTGGCTTAGGGAACATCAAAACCTTTCAGCACTTCCAGTTTCTTGATAAACAAGGTAGTAACAGTACCTGCACCTCACGGTGCTGGTCAGCGAAATCAGTGACACACTGTGCACAACGACTTCAGCACAGCACCTCACTTAAGAGTAAATTAGGAAAAAGCTTAAGTCCAGTTTTTCCCAAAGCCAGTAGTTTAAGCAAGAGTCATCATCCAAAAAAGTAATTTTTCTGTGATGTCCACTCGGCACATCATCTACAAAGAATTTCTGCTCAGTTTGGTGGCTCACGTCCAGGATCTCACACGTAGGAGGGAGAAGTGAGTGGGTCTCAAGTTCCAGGCCAGTCAAACCCTGTCTCATTTTAAAAAGAAAATTCCTGTGACTCTACGCTTAATTTTCTTTCTTTCAAACATGATTTGAAAATTTTTAACATACTGGCACCCTATGTGTAGTATATTCACAGAAACAGTAACTACTATGGCTTCTGTACAATGCCCGACACACTCACTGACCCGAGAGTCATGTGCTGAAAGCTGGGACACCAGAGTAAACCGCAGTGGAATGGAGGGACCTTTTAGAGCTGATTAGGTCAAGGAGCACCACTCTTTCAAGGGATTAACGTTATTCTCACAGGACGGGGTTAGTTCTAGAAACAGGTTACTATACAGTGATGCCACCCCACATGCTTGGTTTCTTCTGCATGCATCTTTTTGCCGTCCTGTGTCTGTCCTGTTATGATGCTGTCAAGGGTAGCTATTTTCAGCCACAATATCATAGGCCTAATAAACTTTTTAGTGTCCAGCCTTGAGTGGTTTCTTATAGCAATATAAAATGAACTAGAAGAGCAACAATACTCTTTTTTTAAAAACGCAAAGTAAGCTGACATTATGTAGGATTATTTTTTATAACCATTTACAATTTTCCTGACAATTTTTTTTTTTTTTTGAGTCACAGCTCTTTATTCAAAAACAAAGAATGAAGGATTGAAAGCTTCCCTTATTTGGGAGGGGGTTACGAGTGGGCTGCCCCCTTTCCTGACAATTTAAGTGAGAGAAAAAAAACTATGTGAGATTGGTATGGACCAAAATGGTGCGAGGGAAAAAAAGAAATCCATCTCCCCTGACCTTAACATGAGGCGGGCTGAGGCTCGGGCAGAGGGGAGGGGATGTAGGAGCTGTGTGTGTGGCTGGGGAGAAGGACAGGAGAGAGAGGACATGAGGAAAAAGGCACCACCGCTCCAATCCCACTGTACCTGTAGACTCAAGAAAAGAAAGAGGGCTGGGGATTCAGCTGAGTGGTAGAATGCTTCTGGACTGAATCCCTAGCACTGAATCAAAGAACACAGGGAAGAGAGGAGGGAGAGAAGGACAGAAGAAGGGACAGAGAAAGGAAGGGAGGAAGGGAGAGAGGTGAGTTTAAAGCAGCCCCAGTATCTGTAGAGGGTTGGTTCTAGGACAATATCCCCACACAGATACCAAAATCCCTGGATGCTCAGTTCTCTGAATATGGCGGCAGACTATCTGCACATAACTATACACGTAATCGCATATTCTTTAAAAGTCTCTAGATTCCTTGCAACACCTAACACGATGTAAACGCTATATAAATAACTTTTTATTATACAGTGTCCAGAAGGAAAAGAAAAAAAGGCTGAATACAGGTACAGATGGAGTAACTCTAGCTTTGTTTTCTCTAACACATCCCATATCTGGGGTGAGTTGAACATACAGATGCAAAGCCTGCATGTCCCAAGTGACAACAGTGTGGGCACTGGCATCCGGCCGCCACGGGTCGCTTACTTTTCTCCTGCACATACAGGTAGCCTTCTGCTGTGAACTGACTCGCGCGCTTGTGGTCCTTGGGGTTCTGCCTGATTTTATTCATAAGTTCTTCTACTTCTGACCTTGTTCCTTCAAATCGATTCCGTGTCTGAAATGGATAAACACACACACACAAATGAAATTAAGTTATCCTAAGTTTTTCAATGTACATTTTAAAGCCTCTAACTATAATTAAATTTGTAGAGTTTTAAACAACTATCAAAATATCCCAATTTTTTGCTCAAAGAAAAAAAAAACAGTGATACACAGGCCACTGGTACCTGGGTTATACAACCTGGAACTTTCTAGCACTAAGCACGCTTCTCATTAAACTTCCCACTTTTATTAAATCTCAGATTTACAAAAAAAAAAAAAAAAAAAAAGGGTAGGCCATCAAATTTCTACCTGTGATCTCTGTGCAACAACCCACCAGACTCAAGTTGTCATGATTACACTGACCATCTGTCTACACAGTAAAAATCCAAACATCTTCTCTTTTTTGCAAACTAATGAGCCTAAGTGTCCAGTTTTTGAAAATTATAGTAACTGCACTCTAAAATGACAGTTCTAAAATGACAGAGGAGGATGGAGGAAGGAAAAAACCTCTCGCCTACAAATAACACCTCTGATATATGAAGAGACAAATCACATTTCTGAAATCCAGGAGACTCTGCCTGCCAATATGCATCAAGCAGCTACACCAAAAACACACACACAAGGTGAAATGACAGAATCGTCACGGCAACTCCATGAGTCAGCACTCCGAGTCCTGGATACTGCCATTATTCAGACCTGAAAAAATTGTGTTAATACCAAAAAACTGCTGATGTGAAACTGGAGGAGCCAAGATAGAAAATTACTATTGAAATGTCTCTTTTACTTCCTACAGTGGAAAGGACTAGCAAGGTCTTACAGGTAGAAAATAGTAACATGGTTCCTTTTTTACGGGGGATAGGGAGTCTGATTAACGTGAATAATAAAGGAAAGTTAATCACAGAGGTTTATTTTAAACACAAACTAAGAGCTAAGAGGGTAGTAACAACCTGTGTACGTACATTAAGATCCTCGAGTGCGAGGCTCACTACCTGAGCCAGTCCCCTCTTCCTGCCCTTCCCACCTCCAGGGCGTCTAATCCCTACCATTACCTTAATTTCACTCTGATTTTTCCCCTCCTGTCATCTCGCCAGATTCCTTCCACCTTCAGTTTGCCCCATATGAGTAACACATTTACACATATGTGCACACACAGACACACAAATGAACACACACACTCCCACTCCTGTTTAACCCCATGAGTTTATATCCAGCACTCTTAATATTTGCATTAAAGCTCCAATTGTCCTCGATTTGCCCAGCAGGAGCCCCTTTGAGCTGGCTCCTCTACCCATACCTCCCATCACTCTTCTCACAATTCCTCAGTTTTTCATCTAATAAGGCATCTCAGATTAGTGTTTCTTCCTGTCTTTATCCCACAATCAGCCAAATCTCTAAAGGAACCTTTTCAATGAAGGGTGGCATTTAGGGACCAAGATCTGGGAACAGCAGGATCATGGCAACAGGCTGTCACTACCTCAGTCCTCCCCACAGGCAGACAGGAAGCATATGTGCATACACACCATTATGGTTTGGATGTGGAATGCCGTCATATAACGGAAGGTAATGGATGGTGGGGGTTAACTGGATCAATGGATTACTCCAGCGATGTTTTCTTGTTTTGTTGGGGGGTAGGGGGGAGGGGTTACAAGGAACATGTCCTGGAAAGGTGCACCTCCGTCATGGTTCCATCCTTCCATGCTTCCAGGCAACCATGGGATGGACAGCTGTCTTCTGCCAGGCTGCTCTGCCACACCGCCACTGCTAGTCAGCCATAGCCATGCAAGGACTAGACCTCGGACCTCGGACTTCAGACCTGTGAGCTAAAATAAACCCTTCCTCCCTCAGGTTGGAGGGCCGGGTACTCTGTCCCAGCAATAAGTGATTAAGACACACAAATCAATGTTTCACTGTTTCTACATCTATGTAAGTAAAACCTCAGAACTTCACACCAATAACCCTAATTTTGGCTGGAGAAGAGCTCAGTGGTCAAAGCATTTACCTAGCAAAGCTAAGTCCCTGAGTTCAATTCCCCAGCACCACATAAGCTGGGCATGGTGGTACATGCCTTTAATCCCAGCACCTGGAAGGCCGAGGCAGGAGGACTATCATAAATTCAAGGCCAGCCTAGGCTATATAAGATCAGAACAGTCTAAACCACAGAGACCCTGCCTCAAAAATAAATAAATAAATAAATAACATAAACTTCATTGCAAAGCTTCAGGTTTCATTTCGTCCCTTCCCAGATCTGTGAATCTCCTCTCCAACTGTGAGAAACATGGCTCCCACAACCATTCTACATGGTACCTCAAAGGTCACACCATAAATACAAAAGCGTAAGATATAAAAATGGATTGATCCACATTAACTTATCATAATACTTTATGTAAAACTAATACTATGAGAAAAACATGCAAGCACTAAATTCAATGCACGGGGTCCCTACGTCACCACCGCACAGGAAGCATCACATTTCTGAGACACCCTGCATTTGCCTACTTTGCTCCATTGACAGGTACACGGTCCCATACTTCCCCCACACCCCCCAACCCCCTCACGGGTGCCCCTTCTGCACCCCACCCCATCGCTGACATGAAGCCACATAGCGCCCCCATCTACCCCAGGCCAATGTCTCTGTGCTGGAAAGGGAAGGCTTGCCTCCTTTTTAGATGTGCCGTGTTCAGCTCAGCTACTGGGTCAGGGTGAAAATTACATTTTTAGCTAAAATCTAGCAATCCCTAGTTCTGACTTCTAGAAACAAATGAAGAAGGCCCATAATCAGGTGTGAACATGACAACAGGTTATGTTTGAGCACTGTAACTGAGGTCTCACGGAGTACCTCAGCCATACAGTGCTTGCCTAGCGCCCATGAAGCCCTGGCTTCCATCCCTAGCACCTCAAGAAAGTAAAATAAAATAAAAATTTAAAAAAATAGTGAGCAGCACTACTAAAAGCATTTCCTCCATGCTTTAATCCTCACACTAACCTGCAGGGCAGGACTCTGTCTAGAACCATCACGTGCCAATGACATGCCACTAATGTCCTTCCCTGACTTAGATAACTTAGCAAACCAACATTTCCAAAGAAACTAGCATTAAGTCACATCACATAAATTAGCCTTTTAATTATAACCCATGTGGGGACCAGGCTGGACTTCAGAGACCTCAGCACATCTGAGAAGAGGATCCAAGCTAAGTCACCACAATGCCCAGAAAGCGGGGCCACACATATTACGTTCCACTCAGAAACACAGCTCTGAAGGCAAAGGACAGCAGTGACTCCGAGTACAATGACACTCTGGACTGACATCCTCCCTACCTGGTTCCATGACCTCATATTCACGAGACAAAGATAAATCAAAGAACTTCTGGAAATTACTACCACTCCCCAGGGGCAGGCTCTGCTCCCCTAACTTCCCAAAACACACGCACACACACTCTCCATCCCTTCAAGTCTTTTTACGCATACAGCTGTAACTGAAAAAGAAATACTTACTGGTCACCAGATCCGGGGGGCTGCTGACTGTCAACACCCAAGGACATCTTCCATCAGGCAGGAAACAGACCCAGGCTAGAACCCAGAAGTAATGCAAATGGACTGAGGAGGTTTCCCCTCAGTGCCTATGCCTAAGTCATTACATTTTTTTAAAAATCCCTGAATTTCCCACAAATTGTTAAGGTCCAGAGAAACCAGACAGCCTATCGAGACAATCCTATATTTACAGATCTCAGCCACAGGCTCCTCCAGTTCAACCCTAAACCCCAAGCCACCCACTGTGACCCCCACATTCCAAGGCCAGGTGGGCCTTTAAAGCAATCAGTCCTTAGAGAGGCCTTCCTCTTGCTAAATGTTTTTCTCATCTATCAAACAAAAATAAACGGAAAAATCTACATGAAGATTAAACATACATGGCCCAAATTAAACAGGGCAATGACCAGCCTCAGATAATGACACTGGGAAGCACTGCTTTATTACCTTATTACTATTGTCACTGAAAAATTATAATAATCATATCCTAAAAGGGAAAAATATTGGCCCATATTCTAAAATACTTCTCATCCTTTGCCAGTTTCTTCAAAGGATTCCTCAAGAATCTTAAATTCTCTCATTACAATTTTTTCCTTCCAGGAAGAATTCTATGCTAGCCTTAACCTACTTTCCTCTGGAACTACAGATCATAAAAGTTCAAAGTTACCTTTTTTAAGATATTCTTTAATTCTGATGCAATTTCCATTCTTCTGAAAAATGTATTTTCTAAAAGCTATCTAGCTGCTTCTTGCTTTTTATCTATTACACTAGATTACAGAAAATGGAGAGAACCAAATTTTAAAAAGAAAAAAACCACCCCCACCATTTTTACAATAATGTAAATGAGATGAGGAGAAACTGGCTGTTTTCAAGTAATTTTTCCTTTTTCCTAATTACAACTGTTTTACTACTTAATTTCTTTACCTATAATAAAACCCTCAAAACTTGACCCAAATTGTTTATAACATTGTAGCACAGAGATAGTACAGTGTAAGACTTGGTTTTAACATTTATTTCACACGTAGCATTAAAAACTTGGATTTCTTCAGGTAACAGCAGTTTTCTAAGCCAGGACTCTTCTCTATGACATTAAAAGCTGACATCAGGAAAATAAGTGACACTGCCATTGAGGCACAGCGGATGGTGCAGGATGAAGAACAGGTGTCTCCAAAGCACCAGGTGCTCTGAAGGGAAAAGAATTAGCTAAAAGCAAAACTGGAAATCAGAGGTAGAGTGGCTCAGGAGGCTAAGGTGGGAGATTGGGGGAGGGGGAGAGAGGAGGAGAGAGAGAGGAGAGAGAGGAGAAAGGCAGACAGAGACAGAGAGACAGAGACAGAAAGAGACAGACAGAGAGAGAGAGAGAGAGAGAGAGAGAGAGAGAGAGAGAGAGAGAGAGAGAGAGAGAGAGAGAATCACCCACAGCCATGTATTTCGAATTGTGTGTTACTGGAAGATAGGGCCTGGCTGGAAGGGGCAGGTGTTTAAAGTTTGACCTGGAAAGACTGTCAATTTGTTGAGATTGGAGATTGCCTAGAGCAGAGATTTCAGGTGTTTGTTATTGACTTGTGGGCCAGGTGGTGAGGGAGGGGCAAACTGGCAGCTTGAAATACTTAAAGGAAGAAGAAACATTGTTAGAGCTTCTTCCCGGGAGAGCCCATCAACTTGACGCTGCTTCACTTGGCTTCTGTCTGCAATGGGGTGAACAGCTCTCCGGCCTGTGCGCCTCTGCCGGGCCTTCCACTGTTGCAGGCTGCCCACAGATGGACTGTGTGAGACCTTCTGAAACTGTGAGCTAAATAAATCTCCCCTCCCTTAAACTGTGGATGTTGGATAATGCATCACATCAACAAGTAACTAAGACTTCTGGATGATTTGTTCTCAATATTAAAGGCAGACAATACAGAGGGAATGCTTCCACCTGAGACAGCTGCCCAAGTGGACTCAGAAACAAACAAAGAAAACCAATGAGTAGTGGATGGAAAGGGTGAAGGTGAGGACAGAGGCCAAATTGCCATGAGTGAGACTTAAATATCATGAGATGTAGAAAAAGGTTTTCAGTAAACTATTGTTTGCACATTTCTTTACAGAAAATAAATGTTGCTGTCAAGGTCTAAGTTCCTAATGTATGAAGAATACTGACCAGTTCACTTGGTAAAGCATCTTGAACAGCACCCTGGCTTTCTGCCCTGCTCCTAGTACTTCCTGACTTGTTTTTTGCTCACTTCTTTGAGATTAAAAGTACTGTATGGTAACTAGATCCCCTCTTCCCTATACACATAGTACAAATGTACTTCCGTGCAAACACAGGCAGCAGCAGACTGACAGAAGTGTCTCCCCACATGACCCCAGAGCTGGAGGCAGAGCTTGTTGGGTAGGCAGGGAGCCTGTGCAGTTTCACTGGACCCTATGCTCAGAAAGTCTCTCACTAAGCTTAACAAACTGCCTGTCTCAAAACTATTAAATCATTTCACTTTGCACTGGTCGTACCAATGACACAGGATGTCCAGGCTGAGGATTCTCATTCAAGTCAGCTCTGAACCTGACAGATGAGAAGCAAGGAGTTAAAAAGCAAATTCATACACAGTTAGTAGAAGGACAGACCACCCACCCATCCCCCGACACACACATGCACACACACACACACACACACACACACACACACACGCCAGCATCACAACCAAATCTTCCGAAGCATCTAATGGTCTTCTTACAAAACCATGTTCTTTAAGTCTAGAAAAAGTTGTATTGGGTTAAATGTTTACTATGTACAGAAATGAATTTGAAGTGATGGGAATTAATCCATACAGATTTTATATTCTTTAAAAATGCTATGTTACAATCACAACACATTTTTCATAACTATTTGTCTTTGACCTTAAGACCTCTAAAACAAGAAAATAAAAATATATTCAAGGACTAACATTAGCCCAGCAATATGGCCATGCAATGAACTACAAAAACAGCTATGCCAAAAAGATGGTAACAAAACATTTGCGAAAGACATTCATCCTAAACTTCTAACTGTACATGACACTATAGGGTAGACAACAAACCCCACAATGATGTCTCTCCACCCACTTATGTGTCTTCTGCTAAAACACAATGGCTTCCCTGCTTCTCACCAGCATTCTCTGCTTCTGACTTGGCTTGCTTGCCTGCTTGGTTAAAATGTACCACCACCCCCCCCCCCACACACACACACACACAGAAAGCACCCAACTGCAAAAACACAGAAAAATAAACTACACCGGAACGAAAAGACAGAAGCAGGACGTAACTAGATCATGCCATAAAATTGCCCTGTACACCTGCCATATCTTGTTTACCAAGTAAAACCAATGATTAAAAAGTCTGTAAAATGCTTGTTCGGGGCCTTACTCTGAAGGAAAGGAGTCTTGGCCCCAGCTTGCTGGCTGCTCTCCAGTACCATCAATAAACTTCTGTAGCCCTCCCTTGCCTCCGTGGGTCTTCTATGCAACACTCTGAGCATATACCACTTATCACAAAGCTACCAAATGAAATTTCTAACAAGGCCTCCATTTATGCTTAGTACACCCTGACTAGCTTTTCTACCATTGTGTTTCTAAGATCAGTAGAAGTGCTGAGTGGCCAACACTTGCACTACCTAAAAGGTAGGGCTTGGTCAAAAAGGGGCATGTCACTGGAGCTCAACCTGAAAGGGGCAGATCACTGGGATATGACCCAGAAGTGTATACACTAGCTCTGTCCTTCCTGTTGTTATACTGTTAACAGCTTTTCTCCATCCAGTCCTTTGCCAAACATGTCCACCACTGCCAGTCACCTGTGAATGGACTGAGATCTCCTGAAATTGTGAGTTAAATAAACTTTCCTCCCGTAAGTTGGGGTGATGAGTATTCTGTTCCAGTAGCAAAAAGTAACTGAGATACTACTTAAGCAAAATTACATACAATATAATATGTAATAAGCATCTCTAAATCTTTTCATTCAACATCTGATAGAAAACTTGCATTTTCAAAAGAAAACAATCAAGGCCAAAAGCAGCTATAAACACCAACATGTTAGCAAATATGCCTACATCTGGGGAAGAAATGTGACTTGAGTCCTATGCATCTTTCAAACTGAAGACCATGACAGCACAGGGAAGAGGTGCCGGGGTAAACAACAGCCCAGGGGTTGAGCACAAGGCCCTGGTTCAGTTCCCCAGCACCACATAAGTCAGGTGTGGTGGCACACGCCTTGTAATACCAGCATTTGATAAGCTGAAACAGGAGGATTGCCATGAATTTGAGTCCAGCCTGGCTAGAGATTTCAGGACTAGCCCGGACTACAAAGCAACACCCTGTTTCAAAAAAAAAAAAAAAGAAAGAAAGAAAGAAAGAAAAGAAAAAAGAACAAAGAACAAAGAACAAAGAAATATAACTTATTACAATTTAAAGTAAGTAGTATGCTCTGTGGGCAGTTCCACGCACATCTGACTTTAGAGTTGATCTTAAAACTATCCCCCAAAACACAAAACAGATGACGGAGAACAGAATTTCTTGATTCTTATCAGGCAAGCAGGTGTTACAGCAAGAACTGACCACTAGGGGGCAAGAGATCCCCACTTTCTCAGTACCAACACAGCCTGGTCTTAAGGCTTTTCATACACCAACCACATGAAAAGCACATATTTCAAACATCTTTTTTTTGAATTACCCAAAACTTCTATTTCCTTACATTCTGAATGTTGATCTGTAGTTCCATTTTGTAGTGATTGAAGTCTTTGGCTAGCTCGTGGCCTTGATGATAGAAAGTAAACATTCCCTGAAAAAATGACAGCATCTATGCCAAAAGAGAAAAGGGAACATTAGCAAAAGGAAAGGCTCAGAGGCAGAGAAAAAGGTTCTCATCAACAGTCCAGTATTTTCCCCTCGTGGCGCTGCCATTCCACTGAAACAGTAATTCAAACTTCAGTAGACCTTTAGTAAATCTATGAGCTTACTATTGGGTCTTTCTAGAAAACAAAGAATGCTAATTTCCTTACATACCACTACCATTAGACAATTGTTAAGAAAAATGAAATTCTGAGTCATCCATTTGTCCACACTAGACAAAAGAATGGCAACATTCATTTGTAACATAAACCTTAACAATTTAGATCAATTTGATCTATTTTTTAAAAGTAAAAACTACAGAATCAAAGAGTGCGCATCTGCCATGGCCTCAGGGGCAGTACAAGCTTCTGTTCTGTTGACAAGGATTTCAATGACTTGCCCAGAGCAGTAATTAAACCCTTAGTATTCCACCAACACCCAGCCTGCCCCCACGTAATTAGAGGGCAGCACCTCTTGCCCCACATGTAAGTCTAACCAGAGTGAGTAGAAGTGATGTGGGGAGAGGCCTAAGAAAATCCTGAGGGGCTGGAGGAATGGCTCAGAGGCTAAAGCTAAGCGCTAAGTACCCTAGTTCGATTCCCCAGCACCATATAAGCTGGGCGTGGTGGCGCATGCCTGTAATCCCAGCACTCAGAAGGCTGAGACAGGAGGACTGTGAATCCAAGGTCAGCCTGGGCCCTGAAGTGAGTTCAGGACCAACCTGGACCACAGAGTGAGAACCTGTCTCAATAAAAGAAAATCCTGAAATTCATTTTCTTTGCAGTACCAGAGTGTAATAGCTAGGAATTTGGGGCTCTGACACAAAAGGGCCAGGCAGGACCCATCCCCAACCTCAACTTCTACTTGCTACATGAACTTGTGGAAATCACTGAAATTGGTTCTTCTTCAGATTTCTTACTTTCTAAGTGGGATAATGAAAACACTTCCTCACTGACTTAGTAGGTGAACCAAGAATAAATACAGTACTGAGAACAGTGATTGGAACAAGTTAGCTTGTAAATGTCCAATTATTATGGCACATTACTATCTCACATAAAAGGAAAGCTTTAAGGTTTAATTTTCCTATAATTGTTTAATTTAGGCTAATTTTATTACTCTAACTGGCTAATCTTTAATTAATAATTACTTTAGTTACTAGTCTTTTATTCCTCAGAAATCATCCACACAATGGGTACAGTATGTAAATTATAGCTCAATAAAACTTAAGAACAAAAATGTCTATATTTTAAAATACTGGGAATCATTATGCCAATATTACTCAATTTTTGTGCTAAAACCCATGGTATAAAATACCCTTTACCAATTTCATTCAGAAGATGCACACATCAGTATGTGTGGATACAAATACATAATAACCGAAGTTAGTAGAAAACACATACATAATTACAAGCAAAAATCATGTGTTTCTAATCTAAATATAAAGAAATGCTAGAGTTACTCAGAAAATTGCTTCAAACGTAGCATTACAGGTTCTCAACTTGGGTCACCATAACCTTGTGAGGAAATTATGTTACAAAATCATCATAAAAATTAATGTTTTAAAACAAACCTGAGTTAAGATTTATCCCATAAAATACCAGCACTATCAGTCACATTCTAATATGAATTCTTTCAAGGGAATTTTTAAGGGTAGAGCTATAAAGTAGGAGCCAGATATTGTACCTACTTGAAATCCTGAGGTCACAGAGCAATGGGAATACCCGTGACATGGTGCTATGCAAACAATTGAGGACCACTGGCAGAGGAGAGTTTATGGCTTTAACAGTTTCTGCCCTTTACTATATTACGATGTCTTGCTCCATGTTCACACACAACAGCAACTGTAAATCTGATCCAGGAAGAAAAATAGTCCCCCCACAAAAATCGATTAGCAAATACTCACGGGTTCCACAAACTCAAACTTCTTTCTTTCTTGAATTTCCTGAAGCTTACATACATACTCAAGAGACAGTTCATAAAAGTGCTGCCGGTTTTGCTCCACTTGAAGATCTGCCTGTATTAAAATAATTGAAGTCTGTTAAACCAGAGACATGGAGAGGTGAAACTCCAGACATGCAGTAGACAAGCACCAAGCCACAGGCCAAAGATGGTACACCGCCTGCCTTTTAAAATAAAGTTCACTGGAACACAGTCATGCTATTGATTTCTGTATTATTATAGATAGTCTTCCTGCCATAAAAGAACCAAGCAGCAGGGAAGTCACGCTCCACAGAAGTCTGAAAGCAGGTACTATCACAGTCTGCTGAGTCCTGCTCTGTGAGTTACCAGTGACAGCCAAGGACTGGAAATCCAACCATTTAGATCTCTACATTGAACAACCCCAACCATCCACAACTGACATCAAGGTGGAACTACCCCAACGAGTCAGAATCACACAACCATCATTGCCACAAACAAGTAGGCCTGGGAGAGAGGGGCTGGGGAAGTGCCAGGCATGGCAGTGCTCGCTGAGTGAGGACAGCAGGTGAGGAAGTAGCTGTCCTGGCACCAGCTCAAGAACCTGGCTCTTGAAGGCAGAGCAGGGTTGTAGGACTGTCCATCAGTGGTCAGGCTCTGAGACCTCACCGTATCAGATACTTTCCAAGCACAGGAGGCACCAGCTGGCCAGGAGACATTCCAAAACCCAATGCCAAGCTTATCTTGCCCAATTGGAAAGGAATTAGGAGAGGAATGGAATGCCACAGGGAATACTGAGGAAAGAACTGTCACCCTAGAAAACATTCTTACAAGGCATTGAGCAATTTCTCTGTTAACTTGGCTAATTTTACTTTTAAATATATTTATGTAGGCATTTCTCCAGACAAGATACACAAATGGCCAACAAGAACACAAAGAAAGGCTCATCTAATCATTATGTGCAATGAGATATCACCTCACACCCATCAGTCACAAACGCACACACATGGAGAGAAAGGAAAAAACTAGCAAACACTGGTGAAGTGATAAGGTTGTGGTGAAATCAAAACTCTTATGCATGACAGGTGCAAGCATGAGCCAATGCCCTCACTACAGAAAACATCACGGCACTTCCTCAAACAATTAAAACTATTTACCATAAGACCCAGCAAATCTACTGTTGGGTATATAACCCAGAAGAACTCAAAACAGGACTTAAAACAGATATTTGAGCCCCCTGCTCACTGAAGAACCAAGAGGTAGAAGCACCTCAGAGGTGCCTAGACAAAGTGTGGAGCACGTGTACAACGAAGTATTACCAAGTCTCAAAGGACATTCCAACACAGCTGCAATATCGGGGAACACTGGAGATATAATGCCAATCAAAATAGAAGTCAGATATTTTTTAAAAAACATTATAATAAAACACTTAAACCTTAAGTCAAATTCACAGAAGAAAAAAAGCAGAATGGTTGAAGGGAGGGAGAGAAGAATGCAGAGGGAGTCACGGTCACTTTAACAAGTATCCAGTTTCAGTTTGGGAACATTTTTAAAGTTCTGGAGACAAGATGGTGACAGTTGCCCAACAATGTGAAGGTGGTCAATGCTGCTGAACCATACACTTCAAAATGGTTGCTTTCAGAAATTGCATTATGTACATTTTACAACAAATGGTAAGATTTTAAGTATTTTAAAATATTTAATAAGATTTTATCACAAAATGCTGTAAGTTAAATAATGTTTAGATACAGTATTACTAAACCAGAGTTTCTATGTCAAAATTACATTTCTGTGCCTCCAATAACCAGAGTTTGACTGTGCGGACACCAGTAATTAAAAGATGTAATTCCGAGCAAAAACACTGCAATTCCAGTAGTTAATAAAACTATAACATGAGAAGATTAAGGGTAGGTTTTTCATGTTACTCTCCCTGAGAAAGCCCTTCTGGAAAATTACTAACTCAGGGACATATTTACCAAGGTGATTCAGCTGAAGTCTCTCTCTTGGTTGTTCTTGATACAGCAATTACCCTCAGGCTGCTGGTCAACCTCTATCACCTGCCCCTTAATGTTCTAAGTATCCAGAATTGCTCTGCTACCTTGGGCTTCATGACAATCACCAAAGTTCCTGGAATTACAAGCAGCTTAAACCTTTCAAGAATGTAACAAATGCTGAACATTGTACTGCAAGCATGAGACAACTTCCTTTACCCTGCCCAAGTATGAAACAAAATCACTATACTTTTCACATGATATGACTGGGATACAGTCTGAGCGTGTCCCCTCTATGGCTTATTGGACAGAAGATTGGCTCCAGTGTCTTTTCACTGGAATCTTTACAAGGTGAGGCCTTCTGAACGGTAATCAATGAACAGTGAATTATCCTGGGAGTATCAATGCAGGTGTCCAGGGACTAATGTACTTCCCGTGAGTCTAGGCTCTTCTAAGCCTCAATCTTACGCCTCTGCCCCAATACACCATCTACCATGAGGCTGTCTCTACAGACAGGCTGATACCAATGCCACACTCTTGGACCATCAGCACTTTAAGTTAAATAAGTTATTTCTTTGTAAAAATGACCCCTCCTCGTGTATTTTGTTATAGTAACACAAAATGGATTAATATACTACACCAACCAAAAGTCACTACTTTTATTAGCACACGGTCAATTTCCATTTAATTATCACTAATTTTGGATATTCCTGCTGTAAAAATGTAAACTAGCAAATATGTATAAGATTACCCTTACATGGAAAGTTAAAGGATTTACTCCTCTAGTAGGATTTACACTGAAATATTATCACCTAGCTACCTGAGAAGGAAAATAAACTCCAAAAACCAATATAAACAGAATTTTACCAATTATCTGACACTAATACAAACACTAAACAGGCTTTACACATGAAGATGGAGGTAGAAACTTATGCCCAAAAAACCTAGCAGTGACTCCTAATAGAATTAAAAGAACAGCCAGTGTAGTGCATACAATTTTTTTGTTGTTATCTTCATTTAAAACAAGAGGGAAATACAAGTTATACACATTCTAAGGCCTTTGTGTTTATTAATCTCTTGAGCACCTCAAGTCAACTCACCAAAGACCCGCTTACCTTTTCATCCCTGGGAAAACAAATGAACATCCAAATCAGACTTCCTCCCCCTGAAAACAACTCTCTCCCCTTCAAGGCCTTCACATGTTCAAGAGGCTCATTCAAGTGTGAGCTCATATGTTTGTAAAGAACCAACAGAACATCACAGAAAAGGAAAGTACACTGAACAAAACAATGCTTCCCCCAAGGAGCTCACATCCCAATGAAGAAGGCATGTAAGTAACAAAACAAAAAACAATTAAAAATCACCCACAGATTATGACAAAGAGTATGACTTCTATGAGTATATAAAAAATGGGGACAGGGAGTGGAGCAAGGGGGACATCGTCAGTAAGACACAGGGAAAGCTTTATTTCCAGAAAGCTACTGGAAGAGCATCTGAAGCAGGGAAGCTTGTGGAGCAATACAACTCCCGCCTAGTGTACTCTATACACCCCGCCCAATCCCCATATCCAAAAATAAAAGATAAAAACATCTAGACATAAGTAATAACAGATAGAAAAGCCCTGAATGAGGAGGGAGCTTGCCTGAGGAGGCAGGCACGGGTCACTCCTGGTCTTGGGGGCTCTGGGGCCTATGAGGTCACCACTAGCAGGGTTTGCGTGGGTGGAATGGGGTGCTAAGAAGCGGTTAAATTCTAAGTATAGTCATGAGCTAAAGAGGATGCCTTAATTGCTTATTCATTTCTGTAACAGAATACCTGACGTCCACAATTTAAGAGAAGAAAGATTTACTTAGCTCACAGTTTCAGAAAATCTCACACAGTCCCCTCACAGGGCAGGCAGCAATGGTAAAGGCACATGGCAGAAGGTGAAGTGAGCTGCTTAAAGCACTGCAGACCAAAACCGAATGAGGTAAGGAGCCAGTAGACGTCTACAGACTTAGGTAAGAAGCTGTGACAATGTTTCTTCTTCCTTCCTATGGTTATTTCAGGCTAACACTGAGGTGCCCCAAGGTGGGTGCCTCTCCTCTATTCTTGGCCTACAAGTAATAACACACAACTGAAAGCTCTGCCCTGAGCAAGCTCCAATCTCAACAAGTTGACACAATTCCCCCAGTTGAAGCCCAAAGCATCTGCCCCTTCCAGCCAGGCTATACCTCCCAAAGCACAAAGTTCCACAGTTACCCCACTACATCCAAATACATGAGACTTTTGTGGGACCCTCCAGATACAAACCACAGCAGAGGACCTGTGCTGACGGGCAGAAGAGGAGTTAGCAAAAGGCCAAAGACGATGACCACTATTCTCCACAGGCAATGGTTATATGAGACACCTAATTTACAAAGTTTAGAGAAGACTGAAAAACTCTCCCCTGGGCTGGAGGAATGGCATAGTGGTTAAAGTACTGGTCTTGCAAGTCCAAGGTCCTGAGTTCCATTCCTCAGCACCACATAAGCCATGCGCACTGGTGCACACCTGTCATCCCAGCACTTGGGAGGCTGAGGCAGGCGGACTGTCCTGAGTCCAGGGCCAGCCTGGGCTACACGGGTGAGCTCAGCACCAGCCAGGGCTGCATAGCGAGACCCTGTCTCAAAAAAAAAAAAAAAAAAAAAAAAACCCTCTCTCTGACCTGAAAGTAGAGCTAAGGGCAGATAGGATAAACCTGCAAACAGCACAACTGCAAAAGCAGCAGCTGTCACTGCAAAATGGGTGGAGAGCAGAGCTGAAGAAGCACCTGTCCCAGCTGTGTGGGTTTCTACATAAAATGGAAAAAGAAGAGAACAGAACCGTAGGTCAAGTACTATAGTGAGGATTAAGAAATATAAATTTTATGAAGTATCAAGCGCCACCCAGATGTCAAAGGCATTAGACAAACAAAAGAAAATGTCACGTGTGGACAAAGTGAAACCAACCACAAGGGCACACAGTTGGTAAGTATTCGACACTTAAAGATAATCAGGGGTTATACTAGCATCAATGCCGTAAGTATGATTTGGGTAATACTTCAGTAAGTCCACTTGACTGTCATACATTATGCCACCTTCTTTATGTGTTGAAGAAAAAGCAGAGGGAATCGCACTTTGGTAGGTCAGAATCTGAAAAGAATTTTTTTTTAATAAAAGCCTATATTCCAAACTGTAAACTACAGAAGTTTCTGTTCAATCTTGTCAAGGAGAAAAACTCAGTAAGAAATTTAGGGGGAAAAAATATGAGAGATAGATGCAATTACTTTTTCCTTCCACATGGATTCCTCCAAAAAAAAAAAAAAAAAGAAAGAAAGAAAGAAAAGAAAAGTGAGTCTACTAGCACAAGTAAAATGAACGGTCTTCCCAATGAAGATGAACTTCCTGAATCTAGGGCATTAAATAAGATTAATGTTGTCTTCACATAAAAGTAAAATGGTATGTATGTAAGCTTATTAAATTTGAGTCAGTTCTTCAAGAAATCTTAAAAGTCAATTAAAAGATCCCTTTCTACACGTAATATATCTGTTCTTCAGTAACAGCTGGTTAAAATTATCATCCCAGTTTTAAAAAAAACTAATTCAAAAATTTTACCACAATGAACCTACATTTAATCAATCCCTATCAGGCACATTCATCATTCCGTGACTTCTTTCACAGAACTCTTAACTCACTATAAAGCTTGTTCTCTTTATCTGTCTCTATATATCAGGTGAAGCTTTCAAAAGCAAACCACATTTACAATAGTGTTTTAGGGAGGCAACAGATGAACAGAAAAATACAAGGAATACCTCTTGCAAATGTGAGTCTTTCTTTTTGGATGATAAATTCAAGTGCTTATCAATCAGGCTGTAATTCTTCTCTGTCTCTTTGTCAAACTTCTTTTTTTCTTCCTAAAAGTCAAAAAAAAAAAAACTATGATTAAACAAAAAAACATGCACATCATTAATCTGATCTGAATAATAAAGCCAAGTACCGCCAAATGAAATGGGGCTATCTGAAAAACCTCACAGGTCCCAGGCCTCGGCTCAATGGTCACCAGGTCAGCTTTAGGCCAGGAGGCACTCTCTGCTTATTTCCCATTAATGGGTTTTCTGCAAGCCTATGTTAGTTTTCAATTCTTCATACTTAAGTTGTTAAGAATTAATGCAATGTCACCCACCCCTGGATAAAAAGAAAACACAAGAACACTTAACAAAAGCTTAAAAAAGCATATCGGCTCCAGATTTTGGCTTAGAATGAAATTTGTTTAAAACTCATTATGCTTTGCTCTAAAAGCAATAATCACTGATAAGGAAAAAAACACTTCAGAAAAATCTTCCTGCCTCAGTTGGTTAATATGAATCCAACAATAAGATACTCTGACCAGAAATGTCATTGACCTTTTCAAACGTTACCAGAGATTTCTCTAACACAACTTACATACGTATCAACAGGTCAACGGAGCCTACAATAATACTGACATACTACTTTGGTGAACACTACACTTTTCTGAGGCACTGCCTGCAGCTAGTATTTGCTTTTCTTTGGCTATAGAAGCTTTTTGAGAAAACAACTGACCAAATCTTCCAGTGAAAAGCAGCAGAACATGTCCCGCACGCAAAGCTGCTGGCAACTTGGGTTTTATAAACATTTTGAACAGCAGTACGAACACACCACCTCCCTGTTCTGTCAAAATGTTTCCATGAACTTCAAACTGCACCACCTCCTGGACAGGAACATTCCCTTCCCTTATTTCCCAACTTTTTTTTCTAAAGCGAAGGCAGCATGAAGCATTCTTGCCTTTTCTGGTGTGAGTTTGCTCTTCCAGGCAGAGATTCAACGTGAACTGCTACTCGCCATTCACCCCCTCCCCCAACACAGGAGTCAGGAGTAGCTGTTTTGGGAACCAGGGACGGGCATATATACACCAAGTCCGTGCCCACGCTCACGGAGGAGGGGCTCGCTCCATGTCTACTTTTCAACTTGCACAACTTCAAAAGTGGGGGACGGCATTGGAGGAGCAGGACTCTGACAACACGAGACTTAAGTTTTCTTATCAAAAAGATCGCGGAATGTCTAATACTGACTAATTAAGGACCCCACGGTTCAGCCTAAGAGAGAAAAGAGAAGAAAACCAAAACATAGGCAGCTTGACTTTAACCTTTTTTAGCCACTCTTGTTGTAGGGGAGGCCTTTATTTTCCCTGACGCCCCAACCTTTTCTAATTCAAAACACAAGGCAAGCTGAAGAGGTTGATAAGATATGTGTACTCTTTCTGCCTTGTTTTCTTATGCCCCTCCACTGTTTTCATCACGGAAAGTAAACCAAAGCAAACACATGTTCACTACCTCATTCACTAGTTTAAAGAGAAGACACCTGCACCACCACCCCAGCATTCTCTGAACATCAAGAAGCACAGGAAGTCATGCCTATGCATGAGCCCGGGCCAATGCACAATCTCTTAGTAAGAAATAACCAAGGCCTTCCACAGTCACAGAATACAGAAAATATTTTTACTCACTTATATTACTCCTTGAATCAAAGAAACAAGTGAAGGGGCAAAGTTGCAATCAGCAGACAAAACACCGAGCACACTCAGCAACAGCCGTATGTAAAATGAGCCACCAAGTGGAGAAAGCTGGGAAGGAGAGAGAAGGGTTGACCTCAAGGCTTCATGAAGAATGTAGCCAAGAAACAACCCCACACCCACCAATCAGTACAGACCTGCGGTTGCTCCATGGTATTACAAATGTTATGGGGGGGGGGGGGGTGGGGGGAGAGAGAAATCTCAAAACCTGAATAATTATTTCTTATTGCACTTGTTTTCTGTGACTACAGAATATTGTTCTATTTCTTGTTGTTTCTATAGGTGAGCTCCTGGGCTGAACTAATATGAATTTCAAGGGAGACTGTAGTCAAGTAACATTCAATAAAAAGTGGGGCATTTTCTTTACAGTAGTCCACTAGAAAAAAAGGGATATAAAGGAAACTGGTCAAGATGATACAAGAAGGCCCATGAAGGACTGACTATGTGAAAGAGTTCCTTATAAAACAGACATTACAAATTTAAGTGAGTCTGGGCCAGTCAACAAGCGTGAGCACAGTGGGGTGAGAAAGAAATACATGGAGGAAAGGTGGGCCAGTGGCCAGGCAGAGAGCACATGGCCCTGCCCACCCCCCAGGAAGCAGCCATCAACAGCCCTGCAGGACTCTGCCATGTGGATGATGTATAATCCCACCACACAGACCATCTCTTCAAACTTTCCTGCAAGAGACAGAAAACCCTAATGATTTTTTGGAATTATTACTAAGCGAATAAGCCAAACACAAGCTATTTACAGGTTAAGTAGGACTCCCACAAATTAGCTATCAGTTTTAAAATTGCATAAACAAAAAAAATAATAAGGAAATACTACTTAAAACATCACAGCTGCCAAACTCACTGTATAAATGGCAGTGAAACAGGGAATTCATAAAACTAAGAACCAAAATTGAAAAAAAAACAGATATTTAAAATACCATTAAATACAGACAAACACACAGATGTGCCATCAGAAATCACGGGGTTAAAAACAATTAAACAATAGTGCTAGTAAAATGAAATACTGGGAAAGAGAATGAGAGCCCCGCCTCATATCAAAATTAACTCCAGATGAATGAAAAAGTCACAAGCAAAACAAGCAAGAAAAAGCACAGATTAACGCACTTAGAAATGAAAAGGGTGAAATTACAACAGACCCTGAAGAAATTCAGAATATTACAAAAAACTATTTTGAACACCTATATTGTAACAAGTTAGAGAATTGGAAAGAAATGAATGACTTCCTAGACACATACAAAATACCAAAATTGAATGAAGAAGATATTAAAATCTTGAATAACCCCATTACACACAGAGAAACTGAAACAGTAATAAAAGCTCTACCTACAAATAAAAGGCCAGGACCAGATAACTCATAGCAGAATTTTTTCAGTATTTCAGGGAAGAACTAACTCCAATTCTTCTCAAACTGTTCCATGAAATTGAAAGAGAAGGAATACTACAAAACTCATTTCTAGAGGCTAGCATCACTTAGTCCCAAAACCAGAGAAAGACTTAACCAGGAAGAAAAACTATAAACTAATACCTTTAATGAATACAGATGCAAAAATTCTTAATAAGATTCTGGCTAAAGAATACAACAAGTAATTAGAAAGATCATAGGCCATGATCAAGCTGGCTTCATTCCTGGGATGCAAAGCTGGTTCAACATACATAAATCAATCAATGTACTACACATCAACAAAAGCTAAAACAAATTCCACATGAACAATTCAACTGATGCAGAAAAGGTCTCTGATAAAATTCAACACCCTTTCATGATAAAAAAAAAACTCTGAGAAAAACAGGTATAGAAGGGCCTTACCTCAAACTCATCGAAGCCATATATGCCAAACCTAGTGCAAATATCACAGTAAATTGAAAAATTGAAAGCATTCCCTCTCTAATCAAGAACATGACAAGGCTGTCCCTTCTCACCACTCTTATTCAACATAGTCCTTGAAACATCTGCCACAGCAATCAGGCAAGAAAGCAAAGTAAAGGGAATTTGCATCTGAAACAAAGAAGTCAAAATAACATTATTTGCAGATGATATAAGTGTCTACATAGAAGACCCCAAAAGCTCCACTATGAAACTCTTGAAAATAATAAACGAATTGAGCCCAATCACAGGCTACAAAATCAATATTAAAAAATCCATAGCTTTCCTCTACACTAACAATGAACTCAATAGCCCAGCAAAAAATTTAAATACCTAAGAGTATACCTAACCAAGGAAGTGAAGGACCTATATCAAGAAAACTAAATTACACTGAAGAAATAAATTGTAGACGACATCAGAAAATAGACATCCTCTGTTCTTGGACAGGCAGGGTCAATACAGTCAAAATGACTGTACTGCTGAAACTGATAATACAGATTCAATGTAATTCCTATCAAAATACCAACAATTTTTTTCACAGAACTTGAAAAAATAACCCCTAATTTCATATACAACCGAAGGAGACCTAGAATAGACAAAGCAATCTTGAATAAAAAGACTAAGGCAGGAGGCATCACAATTCCAGACATCAAGTTATACTATAAAGCAACAGTTGTAAAAACTATATGGTACTGGCACAAAAATAGACAGGTAGATCAGTGGAACAGAAGTGAGGATGCACAAACCCAAATACCCTCAGCTACCTAATCTTCAAAAAAGGAGCAAAAAGCATACACTGGAGAAAAGACAGCCTCTTCATAAAATGGAGCTGGGAAAACTAGACGTCCACGTACAAAAGAATGAATATAGACACAAACCGGTCACCATGCACCAACATCACATCAAAGTGGATCAAAGACCTAGATATTAAAACTGAAACTCTTAACTGTCTGGAAGACAAATTAGGCAAATATCTAAAAGACATAGGTGTAGGCAAAGACTTTCTTAAGACACAGAAGCAAAAAAATAGGCCCAAAAATTCACAAATGGAATTATGTCAAACTGAATAGTTTCTGCACAACAAAGGAAATTAGCAGTGTAAAAAGAGAACTGAGAGACTGGGAAAAATTATTCACCACCAATACCTCAGATAGGAGGCTCATAACCAGAATATAGAAGGAACTGAAGAAAAAGAAGGCCCCCAAAATCAAGTATCCTATTGAAAAATGGGCAAAAGAAATAAATGGGCAGTTCTCAGATGAAGTTCAAATGGTCAATAGATACACGAAAAGATATTCAACATCCTTAGCCATAAGAGAAATGCAAATCAAAACATCACGAAGATACCATCTAACCCCAGTGAGACTGGCGCATACCAAGAACTCAAACAGCAATCAGTGCTTGCAAGGCTGTGGGGGACAAAGGAACCCTCCTGCACTGCTGGTGGGAACGTAAACTAGTACAACCACTATGGAAAGCAGTATGAAAGTCTCTCAAAAGAGTGGACATAAATATCCCCTGTGATCCAGTAATACCTCTTCTGGGAATTTTCCCAAAACAGTTAAAAACAACACATAACACAGATACGTGTATACCCATGTTCATAGCAGGACAACTAACAATAGCTAAAATGTGGAAGACACCAAAATTGTGGTACACACAAATTGTGGTATGTATACACAATAGAATACTATTCATCTATAAAGACAAATATATTGGAGGCTTTTGTAGGCAAATGGAGGCAACTTGAGACCATCAAGCTTAGTGAAGTGAGTTAAAAGCAGAAGATGAAATACTGAATGCTTTCTCTGATTGGAGAAACTGTGATGACAATTATTTCATAAAATTTAATGTGGTGAATAATGAGAACTGAAGGGGAGGGGAAGGGTCAAAAAGAGAGAAGGGAAGGATTTGTAACTTTGCCACAACATATATGTGCACAAAATACACAATGTAAATTTCATGTTTTGCACTTATACATATCAATAAAATTGGGAGGAGGAGAAGCCTGTAATAGCACTATTTTCATCAGATGTTAGAGTAAAAGAACCTTATACGCAAAACCAGAAACAAAAGAAGCCATAAAGACTTCCAAGTACCAAAAGCAGACAATAATGAGACTTGAAAACAAGGGGACAAGAGAGACGACCACGACAGAAAAGAAATATTCTTAACACATAAAGCATTTGTGTTTATTAAGCAACTTTTCTGTGACAAGCATAGAGTACTTTTACCATGGAAAAATGGACAAAAAGATCATTCAAGTTTGAGTTGAGTTGGAAATGGCCCATTTTTCTGTATATTAACAGGATTTTGGGGTTTTAAAAGGTAAAAGAACTTTTTAAGTTACCAGGCAATGTCAAGGGGAAGGAGGTTCCTCCATTTAACATACTTTCAAGAATGAGAAAAATGAAAAGGTCTATTTTCAAGCTATAAACAGTAAGTGATATTTCATTTTTAACTAAATTGGAGAACTTAATATTGGGGCAAGGGGTGCTGTGCCGGAAGGGGAAACAGTTTGCACTGAGCAACATCCTTTTTATTTTGGGACAGGCTCTAAGTCTCTAAATTGCCCAGGCTGAGCTTGAACTTGAGATCTTCCTACCTCAGCCTCTAGATTGCCGCAGTTATAGGCTAGCAACACTGCAACTGGCTTTAATTTTATAGACCCCAACTTTTTATTTAAATGAAAAGGTGGGATAATATCTCCATTGCAAAACAAGATCCCTACTACAAGCAACAATCCATAAGAACATTCTTTAAAACACAACCCTGTAATGCAGTCTAATCAGAGCTCTGCCCTCCCTGCTCCTATCCTCCAAAATCTACCAACAGTTTCCTACAGCAGGGTCAAACCCCATAAGGAAGCACTCCCTCCGCATTCTAGCAGGCAGCACACTGCACCCCACACTACGTGTCCTCTACTGCTACTTGACATCTCACTGCCTTAGGCAAACCCACTCCACCCTTTCAAGCTCCCTGGGCCTCTGATGAGATGGGAATTCAGCTCTTCTTCCCTGAGAACCATCCGACTCCATATCTAACACATCCCTGGGAGACAAGCCTCCCAAACACAGGACTGCAGTGGCCCTGTAGCACGGATCAATGGCACTGGCACTTCCTGAGCACTTGCCCCAAGTCACCTGACACCTCAGCACCATACGGCTTAGAAATATCACAGCCTACAGGGCTCTGGCATGTGACCCCTGAGGCCCAGCTACACAGAGCGGGCAAAAACCTGGGCCGGGCTTGTTTGGAAAGCTGATAGAAAGCAGGCCATAAACACAATAAAAAATAGCAAGGGTTGGCATGCAACTCGGCGATTAAAGTGCTCGCCCACCATGTGCAAAGCCCTAGGTTCAATTCCCCAGCACCACAGAAAATTTAGCCAGACATTGTGGCACACACCTGTCACACACTACTACTCAGGAAACTGAGGCAAGAGGGCTGCTCTGAGGTCAAGGCCAGCATGGACTACAAAGCAAGACCTTGTCTCAAAAAATAAAATGTCCTACACTTAAGATTTGAATATGTTGCCAAATTATTTTGATCTTCATAATTACCTGACACTGATATCACTGGTCTCATTTTACAAACCAAAAACCTGGGGTTCAAGACCATAAGAAACTTGTCCCAAGTCACACAGTACACTAAGGCTCCAAAGAAGGGTTCAAATCAGAAAGAACAAGCCTTCCTGTTGGCCTACAGGTTTGCAGATCTGCGCTGGCAAGACACATTCCAGACCTCCTCTGCCGGCCCTAACGTCACTTCCCACCATGCACTTTAACTGCTTTTATTTCAGACTCTCCCAGATGCACTACCCTCCTGAAGGCCAGCCAGTGTTGTAATTCACTGTTAACCCCAGAGCCTCTATACTATGCCAGATGATAGATAAAAGTAAGCGATTTGCTATCAAAATAAAAGAAAGTGAACATAGCCACATATCAAACATGATGTAATCGAAGCAATTATCTAGCATATTTGTTTTTATTCGTATTTTGCAGTAATTTATAAAATCTTGGCAAGTCAAAATATATTCATTAGAGAGACTTGGAAAGAAATACAAAAGGAAACTGAGGTTGACGTGAGAATCCGGTGAAGAGATGAGGTAGTAAGTCATAATATGTGAAACTACAGTGGTTATCAAGCCCTTTTGTTTAAATTTTTATGCTGTTGGATGAAATTATAATGAGCTTTTTTTCCAAAAGAGCATCTGAATAGACTACTATCAATGTTGTCCAGGCATTGAGGTACATGCCCATAATCCTAGCTACTAAGGAAGCTGAGGCAGGAGGATCACACAGTCAAGGCCATGGGCAACTCAGGAAGACCTTGTCCCAAGTAAAGATTTTTAAAGAGCTGGCAGCATAGCTCAGTGGTACAGTGCTGGCCTGAGCATGCACGAGGCCCTGGGTGGGATCCCCAGCACTGCAAGAGCACAAAAACCAAAACCACACACACACAGTTCAGCTGTATCCACCTGGTACCTACATACTGTTCATTGCTACCTGTCTAAACCAACATGGTGCTATCTGGGACAGCAATTTTAATTTCTCCCACTGTGACTCTTAGGTCATGTTTCGGGGTTTCTCAGAGATTTTACTCAACGTGCTTGGCTTCTGCATCGTTTGGTATCTGCGTTAAGCTCCTGGGGCTACAGCAGCATCTATTGAGTACACCACAGGACGCTGGGAAATAAAGGAAGAAGCTCCTCAGGAAGGAACAAGAGTGACAAGTGCCTAGGAAGTGATGGAAATGCTGAAGGAAATTCTAACTGCAACTCGGTAAGACCTAACACAGAAGTGCCAGGGTCCTGCCATGGCACAAGGACGGGTGGTTACAGAGGTGAAAACGTGGCAAAGTCTGTACAAAAATGCTGCAAAATATTCTCTAGAACCTAACAAATAGAGGGATGAACGAGCCCAAGCCAAACAGACATGACTCAAGGAAGGCACATCCAAACAAGAGCAAGAAGAGAGCTTTTAAAAATTCCAATTTACAAAAACTACCTAGCAGCCCGGATTCCTTTAAAACCACAGTTAAACATGTTATTAGGCTCCTGGGGAGCTGGGGGAAGCCAGAACACCTGGAACTACCATAGCTTTGACAGGAAGGCAAGACCCCGCCAGGGCGGGACAAGAGAGAATGAAGAGATAAAAACACTGACGAGGACATCTAAGCCTTCTCATGGAGTCAATTTTAGACTTTTACTCTCCGCAGGAAAACTCTTTTATGCTATTTTTTAAAAAGCTCTTTAACTTGAGGGAACAAGGTGTTTTGGATTATTTTTACGGTGCTGGGAACCAATCCACTGGTCTTTGCTAGGCCAGGAAGCATTCTACTGAGGTACCTACTCCTCCAGCACTTTTTCTTTTTTGAAAGAAAGCCTTACTATGTCTGGCCTTGAACTTGCAAATGCAAATCCTTCTGGCTCAGCCTCCCGAGTCACCAGAAGTACAGGTGTATACCACCATGCCTGGCTGAATGAAGTGTTTTTTAAATTCGTTCATGTAAGTACATTCATTAATCGGAGGAAGAAAACTGTGCACTTGTCCAAACAGGACTGCAAGCTTAAGAAGCACAGACACAATAGTAATCCAATATCCAGACTACAAACCTTATCCTTGCCCTGACAAGAGTTCTCAGCTGCTTTGGTTACTTACTAGGTATCTTTTATAGCAAGGGTGGAAAGCAGTGGGGGGGAGTGGGGGAAGCATAGACTTTTAAAGACAATGAATAACACAGATGCTTACACATTGCTGTATAACTTATACAAAAAAAAACTGCCAGTTAACATTCTTATTTCCATGACCCACAAGGACTGGCTCCTCACAGGTAACACGGGCAGGTGCAACTGACAGTCATACCTACCCAACACACACACTGTGTTAAGATGTAGGATTACATTGCTCCATCAATTAGAAGCCAGAGCACAATGAAGGGGTGAAGGAGTGAGACTTCAAGACAGAATCTGAACACTCCGCAGTTCAAAGAGTCTGGACAAGTAAAATAACCTGTCCTTTTACAAGGCAATTTATTTTGCAAGTTACTTTGGGGGTCAAACCTGGTATCAGAAGCTAGGAAAGCTTAGGAGAGGGTAAAATGTGTATTTAAAACACAGTAGGGTAAATAGTAAATAAAATCTTATCTGATGAAGTGTGCTCACGTTTTATTTTCAAACTACAATCTTTGTCCTGCCCCACCACCATCTAATTTACATAAGTATTAGCTGTATACGTGAGCTACCTGCTGGAGAAACATTAAAAGAAAAAGGACTAATACTTTTAAGTAGTCTGAGGAGGCAAGATCAGAAAAAAACAATCAAAAAACTACAAAAGTGATCCTTCCTTTTACACAGAGCCAATTATTTGCCCAAGGTCACAGAGGTAAACAGGGACTTCAATTTCCTGCTGCAAAGTCCAGGGAGCCAATGCCTCGCATGCAACTCAGCACATATGAGGAAGGGGACTGAAGGGCCCACTAACCATCACAACTCACAGTCCTCCATTAAAAACTGGAGAATATGATGCCAAACAGAAAGACCAAACAAATAGTTTAACAAATCACTTAAAGGAGCATGGGTTCTGTGAATTGGAACTAAGAAGTTGGAATGCTTCTGGCCATCTGTGTCATTACAGCTATTTGGACCATGAGGTGTTTATGTGCACCAAGAGATTTTAACAGTTTCTTTTAATAAGGAGCTGGTGGCAAAAAAAAAAAAAAAAAAAAAAAAAACACTCCTCACGTATTCAGACATGTGGGGGCCAAGCCAAAAACGGTCAGCAATATACAACTGTTATTTTTTTTTCTCTCTCTCATATACACATAAAAAATTCGGGACAGAATGGTGAAAATTACTTCTCTGGGATAACTGCAAAGTTCAGATCACAAACTTTACACATTGCTAAATATATCCCAGGTTCCCTGTGGCAAACTTGCTGCATTATTCTCGGAAATTCTGGCAAAATCCACAATGCTTGTGTGCGGAGTCTCCGGTTCACCCATGTGTGAATCCCCAGAATAAGAGTAATATTGGCACATAACAGAAGCTCAATCAATTTTTGTTAAATTGAAGGAAATTGCATCCCAGAAAGTTAGTATTCTCTTCCAGGCTCCACGGCATCACGGTATAGCACCAGTGCCAACCTTAAGCTCTATTCTAATGCGATACTCCTCCATAAAACAGAGCTGCACACAGAAATAACTAGTCTCCATGTGGTGATAAGATCTTTCTATTCTGAGTAAATGTGCCGTTTAGTTCGCGATGTTTTGGTGAACTATATGGAAAGGAATAGCCGAAAGATTACTAGAGGTTTTACCACCCTGTCCAGGTGCTTCTGTGCTGTTTTCAATTTCATCTCCCCAGAGGGGAAAAAGCACATTTAAAACATAAAACAACAGATGGTTTACTCCAGCAACTCTCTGGAAGCTGCCAAAATGTGAATACAGCATACAATGAAGCAGCGGAGGCATCAACATGTTCTGTTTACAAGTGTACTCAAATTAGACACAAACCTTTGCAGCTCCAAGTTGCTCTTTTCTGAATTTTTCCAAGGGTTTAATCAAGGTCTCAGTTACGCTTAATGCCTAGAGAATAGGAGTAATAACAAAAAGCACAGAGTTAGGTTTCCCAAAAGGAAAAAATTCGTATTGCAATTCCTTCTTGCACCCCACCCAGAAACAAAATGAACAACATATTTAATGGCTTTATCTCACCCTGCCAAGGCAACAATTAAATCACTTCCCAACTTATTAAGGCCCTAGAACTCCATAAATATTTTCAGGGAAGAGGAGGTGGGGCAGCTGGCCAGGGAAACGTGGCACACAGCCCCACCACTCTTCCGTGAAACAGCAAAAGGGCAGTCTTCAAACAACAAAGGGTCTATCAGATTCATTAACAGAACACTTCTGTTTCAGATATTTTTTTCTTCCTCCTCCCCCTCAAAAATTTTAAATTCAATTACATTCCTCTATTGGTTCAGACTACATTAAGTAAAGAGCTAGCCATTAAATATAACCAGCCTGCCCTTCACTGCTGAAAACTCCGTGTAAGGATTTGAGGCTCATGAGCCAGGAAGAGTCCCTACAGGCTCAGGGCAATTACTTTGATGTGCTGACAAATGCCACATCAGGGAGGTGGGTATGACAAGGGCCACACACAAAATCCAACCACAGTCACGTTTATTTCTTTTACTGGCTGACTTGGGGCATGTTGTGCAAATCATAAAACGCTGAAAATGCAAATAAAAAGGAACACTGGCCTAAGGAGAACATGCTTACGAACAATATGCTTGTGATTACCGGCTTTTTCAATCTCTATTTCCAAGAGACCAGAAATATCTGGGATTAGGGGGGTGAACACCTCAAAACAATCCCCAAGAATAAGCCATCCACCTTTCTGCAAACACTCCTAAAAACCCAAGTTTAATATTCATTTTTTCTTAAAAGGAATTTACAAAGAAGTGGGGAGTGGATCCAGGGCCTCCCGCAAGGTAGACAAGTATTTTACCAATGAACTAAATGCCTAGCCCTCAGGAAAGGATTCTTAATTTAACCGAAGGCTCCTCTGCAGTATTTCATTATGTAAGGATTTAGGAACCCTTAATGTTAAGTGACTATGACCACAGCAACAAAGTCTGAGCCTGAACCCAGATCAGCTTCTAAGGTCCACTCTCACTTGGAAAATTGTAACTTAGGCATGAAGAAGCTCAGATAACAGATCCAAGAGGAAAAGTAAGGCCAACCAGTAGCTAGGGGAAAGATGACCATCTCCAAAATGCATTCATTTATCAACTCTACAGATCTTAGATCATGTGCCCCACAACAATGGCAAACCAAACACCCTTCAGTATTATTGAAAATACATCAGGGATAAGGCAGCACTGACTAGAAGACGTGACCACAAAAACACAGAACGCCCATGCTCCATTTGGAAAAGCAGATCTGAGACATTTTGTCATCTTAACCCAAGTTACATACAACATCTCAGAAATTCAAATTGCATACACAAACACCACTCTTATTATTTCCAAAGGTTCTACATCAGGATTTAGCTTACCTACTGCTGTTTCTGAACAAAACTAGGAACCACCCATCTTGGGAAGAAGCCTGCACACTCACAAAGGAAGTCACCCAGCACTGCATGCAGATAACTAGGAGTAGCTACGGTCACAGATGGTCACAGAAAGTAGGAACAAGGACCCAAAATCACGGAAGTCTGGGTCCACACTCAACCACCACACACCACCACCATAGAAGTGCCAAAGGGGACGCCCCATTCAAGCTAGCCACTGTAACAAACGACTTCAGGAAGTGAGGACCTGCTGATCACCTCGTGCCACATAATGAAGAAACAATGAAGAAAAACAAAGCCCAAAGCCCCTGTCTCAGTGGGAATTAGTGTATAGTAGAGGAGACGTGCAACAGGCATGGGAACACACAAGCACAAACAGAACTGCAAACTCCAGCCACGCTTTCAAAGGAGAAAAGTAGGGGATGTGGTGAGCACTTCATCAGGGAAGGTGTGAGAAGGACAGGTGGTGAGCACTTCCAGGTAGTGAAGAGTTCAAAGATAAGGGAACTAGAGTGTGAAGAACAAAAGAGACCCCTCCTATCTCCAAACCAGCAGAGGCCAAAGATTATGGTGGGGAAGAGTTTGCATATTGCTACTGTTGAAGGTCAAATGCCAGCGTGGCTAGGGTAACAATAAAATGAGCAGAAAAAGTGGTGTGATGATGGAGGACAGAACTTGCTGAGCTTTGTTGGCCGGGGAAAAGGACTATCATTTTATTTTTTAAACAGAGAACTGACCCAATGATAATTATATCTTTTAAATACTAATACAGGCAACACATGTAGGGCTTCCTGGCTCACAATTTGAGTGTCATACAGCAAAATTCAAAATAGGGAAAGAAGTGGTAACAGATAACAGTAGATACAACTGTCTAGAAGAGAAAAAAATCTTGATTAAAATATTTTTAAAGCTTAAGCTTTATTATAATTTTTATTCTTTAGCTAGAGGTTAAAAATTCTAAGAAGGATCTGATGAAGCAGCAACTAATAGCTCAGTAAGGCAACAGTGGCTGGGCAACAAGAATTGCTTTCTTTTTCTCAAAATAAAGAGGACATTGCATGGAATGTCTCAGTTCCTTTTACAACTTCACAGAAATATTATATAATATTTTTCAGTTGTGTTACTGATATTTCCTAGTGCCAAAACACAATTCTTCTTCCTCAGAGAAATGATTAGCAAATATAGAACTATCCTTAAGATTCTAAGGCAATTCAAAGCAATCACAGTTTCTCAAGTTCAGAGAGACAGTTGAAATTATAATGAAAACATATTCCAAATATTACTATGACTCAGACAATCAAGCTAATACAGAATGTGATTCTATATTCATATATATAATATTATACAGCTGTAGTCTTCCTGTAACAGACTGACCGAGGGAAATCACCAAATACTTTCGCAAATCTTGGAAAGAGTTTTGAAGAGTACTGTTTAGAAATAAAAACAGCTATGTAAACATAAAGCATGTTAATGAGTCACCTGCTGTCATTCCCAGAACATGAAACAGCCAACATTTTCCATTAAAGGCCAGGTAACAAAAAAAAAAAAAAAAAAAAAAAAAAAAAAAAAAAAAAAAAAAAAAAAAAAAAAAAAAAAAAAAAAAAAAAAAAGAGGTCAGGTAACAAACAATACAGGCTTTACAGCCATGAGACCTCGACTCTGTCTCTGTAGCACTACCGCAGCCACAGACAGAATATAAACGCACGGTGCCTCTCTGTTGCACACTATGCACAAAAACAGAAAGCGAGCTAGATTTAACTTGTGGGCCATGGGCTGCCAATCACACCTGATAGCCCTTGAGTTACCATGGCACATGTTCCACTTATGCTCATCGTGTACTTTTTCCCACTATTTTTATTAATATACAAATGTAATACATAGTATTTAAAATGAATTTGGGTGTTTCGTACATCTATGTATCACATCGACTTCATAATCCCTTCCCATCTTCTACCCTCCCACCCCCTTCTCTGTCCCTTCCCCCAGCTCCGACTATCACTTCATATGGTTCCAAAGAATGTCTGTGTTCTGGGTTTTCCAAGTCAGAGAAACCATACGGTGTTTAACATATTAATCTTCCGCGCCTAAGTCATTTCACTCAAGTCACCACTTTACCCCAGCTTCCTATTCCTCTAATGGGTCCGCAGTAGTCAAATCTTGATTATCTCCTTTCTGAATCCAACCAATCCCTTCATTGGGATATTCACCAAAAGATTTTTTTTTCCACATTTTCTTACAACTTTGTTGTTATTGTTAAACCTGGCCTCACCCACCAGCTCACACTAAAAAATAATTATAAGCATGTAGTTCAAAAGACTAGTCAATTTGGGAGAGAAGATAAAAAAATAAATAAAATTCAATTGCCTTAGCTGAATACTGGAAGGTGCATATTTGTACATTCACAAGGTTTTCTTTACATCAATCAGTTTCCTTAGGATAAACTTTCATTAGTGACCTAATAAGTGAACTGCTACAACAAAACAAAGTTAAAACTATATCATCTTGTACTTTTTAAATATACATTTACCATATTTGCAGCCAAACAACCAGAGGTTGGGGGATAAGGAGGATGGTCCAAAGAGGGGCACAAGGGTAATGCCACAGAACTTACTTTAGGTGAGCAATCTACCAGACTGCAATTGCCAAAGACAATGGCGTAAGTGCCTTAAAAAATGTCTCGTCCAGTTTCTTTGAATTTCATAATTTCCTCCCAACTCCTAAAACTTTTAGTTAGCTGAAAATTCAGCATGAGCCAGAGGAATTAACAATTTCCCAGGAGAGA
Source organism: Ctenodactylus gundi (assembly GCA_004027205.1). Taxonomy (NCBI): domain Eukaryota; kingdom Metazoa; phylum Chordata; class Mammalia; order Rodentia; family Ctenodactylidae; genus Ctenodactylus; species Ctenodactylus gundi. The sequence continues at coordinate 253,271 of PVKB01002371.1, forward strand.
AGAACAACATCATACAGGTTACACAGGGCGCTCAAAGCAAAACAGGGTGACTTTCAAACTACATCCCACCAGCCCAGAGTCCATCTCAGTTGTGTGGTTACCACCCTGTCAGAGAGACAATCCCAACCAGGGTAAAGCAGGAATATGACCAGAATTCTAAAAAGGCCTAGGAGAAACAGCTGAGAAAATCAGAGGTATTTTAACAGAAGTACCAAGGGAGAGAACATCAAGAGGCATCATCAAATGTCTGTGAACAGTTAGAAGGAGTCACCTGAACAGGAGACATCCAATTTTTCCATCAAATGCCAGGTATAATGTACGGATGAAGAAAAATATCATTTTGACTTGATCGACCTAAAAAAAAAACTAGGCTCAGTGGGTAGAAGCTAGCAGATTTGGTTTTACTCTGAGGAAATATTCAATAAGAACCACAAAGTGCCAGGCCATGCACTCAGGTGGGAACTGCTAGCTAGTTCCTGCCACATCAACACACAGAGGCTTGATGATATTGGTCAGACCAATTCCACCTCGGAGCCCTCACCTAGAAGACCCTCTGAAGGCCTAGACATAGATAGTAGGATCATAAACAAGCCAGAAATAGGTGAAGTGCAAAACACATTTCCATGCTGCCTTACAATACAATGGTGGTAAATTCTACCACCATTGGTAGACACCCGTCGTGTCCGACTTTTCTGATACCAGGGACCATTCTTCCCAAGGCAGAGGAGTACTGGATTGTCCGAGGTCAGCTTGGAAATGTCCTGCAGCAGCAGGAGGGGAGCAGGGAGTGAAGCTCCACCTCCTGTGGATCAGCAGCAGCATTAGAACCTAATAGGAGTGTGCTGACAGAGGTGAAGATTCACTCAATGCTCACATCCTGCTTGTTGCTCATCTGTCCAAGCTGCCCAGTCCTTTCATGGCAACAGACTGCATGAGTCTTAGGGCCCAGGGATTAGAGACCCTGGCTGTACCCTGTAAGTGAAAATGGCAAAATGACCCAAACAGTGGGAAAATTAAAACTTTCCCTACAACTAATTTAGAATCCCTTTTCATGAACATTTGAATGCAGGTACTGTGGATGTCTACAAAGGAAATGAAAGGTAGGTGAGTGACCTCTTGGCTTGAAGCTGGAGCTAAGAAATCTGTCGAACATCTGGGCAACAGAAGACCACACTCTCCTGTGGGGAGAACAACTGTAGAAACTTTAAGTTGTCCCCACACGGGAGATCAAAGGCTAAGTTCTGATGTTATAAATTCCAAAGGAATCTGGAGTTTGAGCTAGAAATCCACATTCAGTAAAAAAGCAACAAAGGTGTAACTAACAATTTTTAAAGTCTCAGTCCAGGTAAAGCAGTTCACAAGTCAATGTGATGTTCTGAATCATACCTTCCTAACTAGTACTAACAAGTGCAGATGGAGTCTAATGCGGCTGAGGGAATTATGTCCATTTCCCCACAGTTCTCATTACTTTACGCCTGGATTCCAAGTGGCTTGACCCCCCACCACCACCACCACCACCACCACCCCAGAGGAATGCATAATCTGAGAGAAAAATGAGAATTTCCACTATTTTTCCCATGACCTTCTGGATACCTCCCATTTCATTACACTAAAGGGAAAACTTTCCCATTCCAATGTCAAGAATAGCAGCAAAGGAACTGCTCAGCCAAGATACAGCCCTTATTTTTTCCTTGAAATAGAACTAGAGAAAGAACACCAAGGAACTATCATGTATATCTGAAGATTACAAGAATGTTTTCCCAAAATGATCCCTGCGGGGAGAAGAGGGAGCAACATGCTTTATAAAATGTTTTTATAGAACTATCTCAAGGAGTATACAACCCATTGCTTTAACCAACAAAACACTGAGGAAGCATATCCAAAGCAGCCATTACTACTCCAGGTTCAGATGCTTGGAGGTCACAAACAGGACTGAGTTACCAAAAAAAGGAAGCTAGTAAATTTTCAGTTGTTCTTAAGGTGGCCCTCACTTATCAGATGACTTCTATTATCAGTGTTTTTGTAAAGATCACTTCAAAAGAAACAAGGTTAGTAAATATATTAGGAAAAAACTCATGAATATATCTCAGGTGTAAATTTTCAAGAGTCTGTCCAACTGTACTACAAATGGGCACTTGTGGCATGAGATAAACTATGAAAACATCAAAAAGACTTTAAAAGCAGCTACATTAAACACACACACTCAGATGTGCCCATTTTGGGAAGCTGTGCTGAAAAATTCAGAACATACAAATGTCAAAGGTGTCAAAAACAGGGATAACTTATTTCATGAAACAAGTATGAAAAGTGATTCAAAAGCATATGCTGATCATATATTCATTTTAAAACAGCAACACAATTTAATCAACTAAAAAATAAAGTTAAGGGCTGGAGGAATGCCACAGAGGTTAAAGCATTTGCTTCACAAGCACAAGGTCCTGAGTTCAACTCCACAGCTCACATAAAGCCAGGCATGAGGGCACACGCCTAATCCCAGCACTCAGGAGGGAGGATTGCCTTGAGTCCAAGGCCAGTCTGGGCTCCATAATGAGTTCAGGGTCAGCCTGGGATATAAAGCGAGAGCCTGTCTGGAAAAAAAATGAAAAAAAAAGTGACATCTGATTATCTAGCTATCACTTACGCGCATACTTAAAAATGTGTACAGTCAAGCTGTCACCAAAGAGTGTTAATCTCCTCATACGAAAATGGTGTTTCACAAGCCAGCACATATATTTACAGGTAGTGGATGCCTGTTCTTTAAGGCTACTCCACACTTTAAACGTGTTCGTTCATACAAAGTATTTTTCCTATCTACTGAGGCAGAATTCACTTCCCACAGTAAAAGCTGAAAAATGACAGGCACTGACTTTCCCAACCATTGTGCACTAAAAAAATGTTATCTAGTATTGCTCATATGTTCCCAAACATGACTGTGATTCAGAAGCTCCTGCTAAAAAATAAAATCAGTGAACAGAGAGATTCTGTTAGGGCAGTGACTTCGTTTTCAAAGTCAGTGATTCTACCAACAGCCACCAGGGACAGTGTTGTTGCCGGTACAAAGTGGTACCCACAGGAGTGGTGTCCCCTCAACGATAAGCTTGGTGGTGCAACTTGCCATCATTTCCAGTCACCAAAGCCTTTTAAAGTTACTGTGAGCTGCCTGGTGATCTTTAATTCCCTTTCTATTCAGAAGAGCTAGTATGTGTCACAGACACTCTAGACTATCAGAGATAAGTACTTTCTAAATACCACAACCTTCCAGTTTCAGCCCTATCATGGGCCACATCCCTAAACAATGTTTCCCCTGACTAAGCCACCTGGTCTAAATTAGTGACACCACCCTTCACCCACACTCAGAGTTTGCTACCTCTTTTCCCACAAAGCCAGTCATCCCTATATCTTTCCCCATCCATCTAAGCTCAAGATTCAAGAACATTAGAATGGCCAATAAAGTTCTCTAAGTTTAAAAAAAAAAAACAGATGAGATAATAAAAACAGTCAAAAGAATCTGACAAAAGAATGTGAAAAGGTTTCACAACCAATTTTGCTAAAAAAATAAAAAATAAAAAACCCTACCCCTGGAAAAACAGGAGGCCGCTGTTTGTCATTTTGGCCCTGCTTTAACTAGGTCTAGGGAATCGGGGGAATTTTTCTTTTGTAGCCTGAATATTCTCTACTATAAGAAAGGAATGGTATTTGCTCCCTGCCTATTTGCTACAGGCGAGTAAAGGAAGGAGGCAGCATCATTACTGGAAGCAACTTTTAACTTCCCAACAAATCCCTGTGTGATATTTCACTTTTAAGCACAGCTCAAGATAATTTTGTCAATCTAATAGAAAAAAAGTACGAAAAACAAATTTAATTTTTATAGTAATAGTTCAAACCCACAAGTAAAAACTAATAAGACATTTAATGAATGCATACAGAAACCAATAACTGCGACACAGATGCAGAAATACTATAAATTAACTCTACAGAGCCTAGACCTGAAAATCAGAAGCCAGTTACTTCTAAATGGTTCCAGAATGCCTGAATACTTCAACCCGCAGCAGCAGTCTCAATCAACAGTATAGGAATCTTACATACAAAGTAAATGTCTCCCACAGACTAGTCTAGCTACCACACTTCTGCTTTCCTACAGGTAATCTAGGAATAAACAGTCCTCAGAACCCTGATCAACTGGAAACCTAACAAAGCAAGAGGAGTGGACTAAAGGTTCTGACAACTTCTGGTCTCTGACTTATTTTCAAAATAGTGGCTTTCTCCTTTAAAAAAGAAAAAGGAAAGAAAAAAAGCCGTGGGAGGCTGGAGGAATGGCACAGTGGTTAAAGTACTCGCTTTGCAAACGCAAGGCCCTGAGTTTGATTCCTCAACACCACATAAAGCTGGGTGCAGTGGCGCACACCTGAAATCCCAGCACTCAGAAGGCTGAGGCAGGTGGATTGTCCTAAACCCAAGGGCCGCCTGGGCTACACAGGGAGTTCAGAACCAGCCTCGGCTACCTATTGAGACTCTGTCTCCCAAAAGAAAAAAAAAAAAAAAGTCAAGTGTATATATTACCAAAGTTCTAAGATTTTTCTTCAATGTCTATGTTCTACAAGTATCTCAGAATTTGTCTCCCCCTCAAAAAAAATTAAGAAAGCCAGCATCAGTTTTAAAGGCATCAACTGAAAGAAATTAAGTGGCAATTTTACTCAAATTTAACTCAAACAACCTTTACTAGTAAAGGTATTTTCTAAATTATGCTTAAAAAATAAAAAACAAAACTACTAAGTACATCAGAAATGAGTCACCCAAATAAGGATGCAGAGATATTTAATCTTGATTCTCTTTCCCTTTGCACATGGGGGGAAATAACAACTCCCTTTCTGTTTTAAACAAAATACATCCTTGCACAGAACATTGTGACAGGGAATCAAACCCACAAAAACAAGTGAAAGATACAGCTGCCAAAAAGCTATACAAGAATAAGGACAAAGAACTTAAAATTTTATATTTAAGTTTTAAACAAAGAATATTTTAGTTTTCAAGTGAATGGTATTAGTGACACAGCTATCAATGAAAATTAGCACATCGAGATCAAAAAAATATTCAGAAAGAGTATCTTCAACCAATAGCAAAAAGGCACTAACCTTTAGCCCTCCAATAATAGTGATAATATAAGGAACAGTGTTGGGCTGAAGACTTCTTGGTCACTCTCTCTCCTGGAGGTGGCCACCAGCGAAATACCTCTTCTGGGGCAAGTGTGGTGGTCTTGGCAGCCATTCAAAACTATCTGCCTTATAAATGATGGGCAGAATGAGTTTTCCTATATATTTAGGTAAATTCAAAAGCAGAGCCTCTACATAAACAGAATTATTTCCTGTTCACGGTGAGCAATGAAGAATAGTGAGCTGATTCCCCTAAACACATTATTTCTGATTCAGTTTGTTGTTAGTTGAAGTTCTCTAAAAAACCAGGCACCAGGAAAAGTCTGGAAAGACAAGAATTGTGTTAGAAAGCCCGGCATCGTGCTGCACAACTATAATCCCAGCACACTAAGAGGCTGAAGCAGGATGATCTCAAGTTTGAGCCCAGCCAGGGCAACTTAGTGAGATTCTGTCTCAAATTAAAAGGGGGGTGGGGGGGTATGGATATAGCTCAAATTCAAGCATCCAAGGTTCAATTTCCAGTACCACTTAAAAAAAAAAAAAAAAAAGAGGGACAGAGAGACATTCCTATGACAGAAAATGAGCAGGGCATACAGCCATTTGGAAGAGCTACCAGCGAGCAGCACAGGTCTGACCCCAGGAGAAGGAGGCAAGGCAGGAAGAACGGTTGTGTAACTTGCGTAAGGACCCAGTGCCATTCCAGGAAAGTTCAAAGACTCAGCATCTCCCCGGAAGGTCTCCCCTTTAGTGTCACAGCTGTGGGCAGAATGTGGGAGGCTGGACCTGAACAATGACGTGGTGACGTAACGGCAGAGTAGTTGGGTGCCACAGTCAATACACTGTCCCTCTCCCTACATATGCTACGTCTCTGGACTGCCCCAACTCCCAGAATGCATGTTTCCCACAACTTCTAGGCCACTACTATTCCTCTGGTATCTATCAAAGCCCACTATCAACTTAATACTATCTTTCATTAACTACAATATGCCACCAAGTGGGAAACACTCCATATTTTCAAATACTATCAAGGAAAAAATGTGAATTAGTTGATATAATAGCATAATACATTCGATTTACTGAAAAAGCCCTGTGAGAGCTAGGTCTATTTTAATCATGTAATTGAACATACAAATAAAGAAAATAAGCAAACTACATATTAAGATGTTTCTAAAACTTCTTCAGAATCCAACTCCTCTGAATGGTTTTTCATCTCGATCACAAAAATCTGGTCTTCTCCACACCGTTTCTCCTCTCTGCCATCAAAATACTGGAGATGGACTGCTTTTATGGTCATTTCGCTGTGGTAGCCAGCACTTTCTTCTAAAATAGCAGCACCTGTTCTTCAGACACATTCTTGGCCTGACCACGCACGTCTCCTTGACCTAACTAGAAGGCCTTAATGGGAGGTTTTCAGCAACCATCAGGATTCACACCTGTGCCTTAACTGGTCTTTAAATGGCTGACTGAAATACTGCAGTCACTTGAACAGCCAAGCAGGGGTAACAAGCAAATCCATGTCTCCTCACGGCTGCTGCCAGGTAGAAGGCAACTACAGGCCCCATACCAGTACTGTTTCCAGGCAGAGGGAAGGGGCAGGAGTGCAGCTCAGCAAGGACAGCATGTGAAGGGCCTGGGTCAATATCCAGCACCAAAAACAGAAAATTAAAAAATTAAATGCAGGTGAAAATCTGTTACAAAAAGCTACAGGCAAGTAATGTCTTCAGTAGCCCCGGAGATGAAGATTCTAATTTCATCTGTCTTCAACTTATTTAGCGATGCAGAGGAAGTCATTCTACTTGAATGAGTTCCAATTTCCTCATTTTTTTAAAAAATGAAGTTAAATATAAGTTTGACTTATGTTAAAAGTATATTTTCCTAGATTCTATCTTAGCTCTTTAAAATCTAAGGTTTGTTTTTTTTAATGACAGAATGTCAAGAATGACCCCAACCATCCTAGCTCACCCCAAAACATCCACCTTGCCAAATAGCAGATTCAGTAAAACTCATTACCAATAATGGAATCAGTCCTTTACCTGAAACAGTTAAACAAATGGGCTGCACACATTCTGGTGTCCCCTGAGGGGTATGGAGTGTGTGTGTGTAGGGGTGTGTGTGTATTGGGGCGGGAACAGCAGAAGAGTCCAGAGCGAGCAAATTCCTCAGAAGCAGAGAACAGACCCTAAGGCTATGAAATACAGGAAACATAAGTTTCAATAGGGAAGTAAAACCTTGATGATGACAGGCGTGGAGGCCACAGATGATAGTGAGTCACCGACACAGAGGACACTGAATCAGAGGGCAAAACCTCACTTGGAATGGGCTCCAGGGAAGATTCAAGACCTTCCACCTAAGACACTTCTCATTTCAGAATTATGATGTGAGCTGGCCTTGACTATAATCTCTAGGATTCTAGGTGGGATAATAATACTCAAAATTATGATAAACTCTTAACAAACAGGTTTAAAATGGGATCCAGTGGTACCAGACTGAATATAATAGGTTTGTGGGGTTTTAAAAAGGTATTTGAAAAAGCAAAGTGATCAAAAGGTGGTCAAATTATAAAGGTCAGTTCCAAGGAAATAAAGTAGTGTTCATAAAGTTAGGATACAGATAAGTTTTAAACATGAGCAATATTTTTATGAATAGGTACAAAGATTTTTCTGTCATTCTGAATGCACCTTCCCCAAAAAAATCCACATAAAAAAAGTTACTTTGTCTACAAACTACTTAAAATAATTTGATAGGCATGGGCCTTATTACAAGATTAAAACAAAGGCACGATCTTGCCAATGGCACCTAATGTGTTAAGTACTTACCTCACGGAGGAATTCAAAATCAACACTTAACACAAATTAAGCAACCTTAAAATCCCTAACAGCAGAAATCTGTTCCATTAAAACAATATAGTCTCTAATCCTTTGAAAATTACAAGTAAAAACTTCAGGTTTAAAGACTATTTTAACCTCCTAGATGACAAAAAAAAGTCATTTAAAAAAAACCTTCAATTCACAAAGTCCACATAGACTTAGTTCTGAGGCAAAGACTGTCAAATGAGATTTCACTGTCCCCCAAGGCCAGTGGTTCTGACTTCAGCACCTCAAAATGCCTGGAGGGCTTATTAAAACACAGGCTGACCAACCCACCCACTCCGGAGGTGGTACCGGCCAGTCTGGGCAGGAGTCTGAGGAGCATTTCCAACATGTGTCCAGGTGGGGATGATTAACCAGGGACAACACAAGAGTAACTGCCCTAGTAGGCCAAGCTGAAGAAAATGCTTCCAAACAGGAAACCAGATTTAATTCGCTTTCACCAATATATATTACTTTGGTAATATTATAAAACTCACAATATAAAAAGTATACGTTATAAAAATATTAGTCTTCAAGCAATATTCTAAAATGTTTTTGAAACAGAAACAGATAGTTGGCAACAAAGTCAACATCAAAAACCCAAGAAGTTAATAGATGAGACTGGAGACTATGAAAGAATGACGTGGAAGGAGTGAAGCAGGGCTACGCGTGGCTGAGAACGGAGACGGGCCTAGTCACCTGGATGACAAACACACGTGTCATTTCTCAGATGCTTGTACCTTCCTTCTCTACAGGGACAGAGAGGCTCGAGGCCTGTGAGCCAGGATATGTTCCCTGGTCTGGTATTTCCACAGGGTGAATCCTGAGACAGGAAAAAGCAATACTGAAAAAAGTACATAACAGTAATAAAGACTCAAAATCTAAACAAGGCCATCTTGCCCTCCTGGATACAGCAAGCAAGTGGACAAGACAGCTACTGGACAGTCCCAGCAGCCCCAGCATTCTGAGGATGAAGTGGGGGCCAAACAGCACTGTCTCAGGAACCTCTTGGCACCATCAGGCAAGCTCTGTTCCCTCTCCAGGATGCCCTCTTCCTTTCAGGACGCTCTCCTGAACCTATGCGCCTCACAACATTGCTCTGATTTGGCAGAATCCTCAGAAATTGAGCCATCATTTTGTAGGCGAGCGAGGAAAACAGAATGATCAGAGATACAGAGAAAGGAGAAAAGCAAAGACAACATGAGGAACTTTTCTAAAGACCATCAACAGTGCAGGGCTATTTTAAAAGGCCTTGCATTCCTGGACAGCTGCCCACCTCACATAAGTACACAATGTCCTGCCACACCAGGGAGATCATCTCGGGAATTCTGGCAGTGAAGCGCCACAGAGCACACCCCGGAAGGAGCACACGCAGAAGCAAGCCCAGCAATGCAGGCCTCAGGCTGGGCCCTACCCAGCTCCCAGTTCCAACTACTCAGTTCCACAGTCCAGACTGGCAAGATCATCAGTAAAAATCATCCACTTCACACACTGTCCTAAAAAAAGATCCCTGGGTTTTTACAAGACTAGACATATCCATTCATGGAAATTGGACTTGTGGGTATAGAGGGAAACAGTGACTTCTTAGACTAGTGATCATTCCACTTCCCCAATAACTTTGCTTTGGGGAATTTGCTTGGTTTTGTTTGATGCCAGGAATAGAACCCAGGTCCTCATACTTGCTAAGCACATATACTACCACTGGGCTATCCCCCGAGCCCTAATAAATTTCACAGAAATAGAGCTATACACCAAGAAGGGGCAGTGGGGAAATACAAATATATCCTTCCCTCTGTTCCAAATCCAACCAGTTTCCCCTCCAAGGAAGAAATCAATGTCCATTCATCTTTTCTTACTCAGATCACTCTGATTCACTCTTCAACTCAGCTCATGATTTCTTTCCCGTGGAGGCCTTTCCTGACTTCCACAGCCACTCAGCTACTCCAATATATCCTCAAAAGTATCTGCTTTGGGCCATCTAGCCCAGGGACAGCTAACTTCTCATAAATAGGAGTTAGGTCTTTACCCTGGCAAGCAGTAGGCACACCGTGGTATTTGTTGAATACAGCCTACTCAGATACACAAATTTGGCACACGAACACAGATACCTGTTGGCTTAAAACGAACAATGAAGAGAGCTTGTTCCAAATTGTTTTAGCTTCCAGACAGCCCTTTAAAGCCCAAAGTCCTATGTAAGAGTTATTGAGGATATAGAAAGCTTAAAAAAAAAAAAAAAAAAAAAAAAAAAAAAAAAAAAAAAAAAAAAAAAAAAAAAAAACTTGCATTGGTCCTTTGCCTTCTTTCTATAACAAAGATTTTATATTTTTTATGTTTCAATGACTCAGACTAAACTATGAACTAACCAATTATTACGGAACATTATAACCTAATTTAGGTTTTCTGAAAATACATAACAAATACTTTTGAAGATTAAGTGAACCCAAAAACTCTGCTTAAATTCTTTAAAACAACTTCAGAGTTTTTCTACCTCCATGTCACAGCTGTTGGTTTGCATTTCGGTTTTAATTTGTGGCTTTTAATATGACTCTAGCTTATACTAGTTTGAAGTACAGCAAGTTTCTCAGACATTCTCAGAATGCACTGGCACACATTTTATCCATTCATCACTAGGCTCACGAGACGTGACTTACTATACTACAAAGTCCCTTTTTTACATCTCTTTCCACAAACTCCCAGGCCCAACACTAAGTTTTCTATCCCTTATCTGCCAGTCACAAACCTTGCTGTTCCCCTCTCTGTGTTGGCCACGCTTGATACTTGGGTACACATTTAGTCACCCCTATCATTTCACTAGTAACTGTCCCGGGCCACACTGAAAGTTTCTGAAGTAAACAGTATTTTTATTCAGATGTTACAGACTGGTGTTCAGAAAAACGGTTATTTTTTAGGAAGTATTCAAATATTGTTAAAAAAAAAAAAAAGTTGGCATGGTGGTGTGTACTTGTAGTACCAATTATTGAACAGGATGAAATCAGGAAGATCAGTTGAGTCTAGGAGTTTGAGGCCAGCCTAGACAGCATGGTGAAGCCCTGCTATGGTGTGGATCTAGAATGTCCCCCAAAAGTCTCATGTATTTGGTTGCAGTTGGGTAACTGTGGAACTATATACTGTTGGGAGGTGGGGCCTGGCTGGAAGGGGCGGATGCTTAGGGCTAGACCTGGAAAGTTTGTGTCAACTTGCTGAGACTTGGGGGAGAAGTGGAGGGGTATATTACTATAGATACGTGTCATCACATATCTATAATCAGAGCTACTCAAGAAGCTGAGATAAGAGGATTATAAGTTTGAGGCTAGCATTGGCAACTTTGCAAAACCTCCATCTCAAAATAAAAAATGACAAACACTGGGGATATTCTCAGCACTTACCTAGCATCTCAAAAAAAAATATATATATATATATATATAATTATATGTGCATATGTAATACAATGGACATATGTAATACACTGTATATGTATATAAAATGCATTGTATAGGCTACATATACTAAATATGTCATGTATAACATACATGTAATATAGATATAAAATATATTTTATATTATCTACACATATCTCATACCTACAATCTTCATGTCTGTCATAAAAATGATCACTGACTTAAGATTAAAGAGTATTCCCAAGCAACATGAATTTTTTTTCAACTTTTATTAATTCTTTTATTAACTGAACACTCAGGGAAACATTACCTTCATTACCTTTTATTGCAAAAGCAACTATCAAAAATTTTTGCCAAGGAGGAGAAATGAACCTATACATTTAAACTGACTGAGAAAGTTACCCAGCAAATATGCAGGACACTGTAGCACATACCTGTAATCCTGGCACTCTAGGAGGTTGAGCCATGAAGATTGAAAGTTCAAGCCCACCCTGGGCACTGAACAAGAACGTGTCTTAAAACTAAAAATTTTAAAAAGAGTTGGGAGTGGAGCTCACAAAGTGGGACTTGAGTTCAATCCCTAGTGTTTCCAAGGGAAAAAAATTGTCAAATGTAATAAATGTAACTTACCTGGATACAGATTCACACTGTATCCTATTTAGCTACTTTCTGTGGCTTTCAGCTTTAGAGAGCTCTCTGGTCTCAAGCTCTTTGCTGTTTTGATACCCACAAGTGGGTCATACTCACGATGCTATTCCTCTGTAGGGTTCACGGCTGCCTAGAGACACCATCCTATTCTCACTTCTCTATACTGGTACCGTGGTCTTGTCACCCTTGTCCTACTCAACCACTATCACAACTGAAGATTAAATCAATACGTTCTAAACAATAGCTTTATGAATTATGCTATCTGTACCAGAGTCTGAGCTAAGACCATGTTCTAGATTCCTGACTTCATCAATTCATCAATAACCAAAGACAGAGAAGACAGAGACCAAACACAAAGCAGATGACGTATTTCTGTAGATATGAAATCCAGCCCCATTCTACCTGGAACTCTCTTCCCCCCTGACATAGGATGATGCCTTACACGGTGCTCTACAGAAAAGGCCTCTGACACTCATTATCACTCTAGATGAAATACTATCCCAGGTCCATCTCTGCCTTCATTCTCTTTGCTCTGTAGCACTTATCCCTACAGGATAATTCTTATTAATGCTTATTTTCTGTTGCCTCCCCTCCTAGAATCCAACTTCTACGAGACACACACTTGACTTAGCTTTTCTCTATGTCCTCAGATTCTAAACAGTAACTGGATCATAGCAGAAGATCAACAGATTATTTTCTGGATGCTAAAGATCCCATAAAAGAATAATTAATTATCAAAAAGGTTTTAGCCTAAAAAACATTGAGACTATTAACATAAAACCCACATACCTACACCTTTATGCAGTAGGAAGGTGACATCATGGCACTATTTTAGTCACTCTATACTTAGTTTTTCTTAAACAGCTGAAAAACCAGGGATTATATGAGCAATAGCTGAATCCACCAGTGTATGCCAAGAATATCTAAAAGAACCACAAAGTCCTTGTAGGGCCTCCATGCAATTTAAAACATCTACCTATATATTTCAGATACAAGAAGCAATGCAAATTACATGAGGGCTTTTACAAAGCACATGTCTCTGTCATTTTGAACCAACATGAGTTCCCTCCTTCTACTTCAGCCCCTACAACAACTATATGGAACAGATATCTGCATGAGCTACCACCTGACAGACTACAGGAACTGCTATGAGACTGTTTGCAATGGCAGGTGAGAGTCAGAGTGCCCACACCTTTACCCACACCAGCTCTGCCTCTTACATAGGTGTGTGATGTTGGACAAGACACTGTGCCTACTTTCCCTATTTGAAAACTTGAGTGCAATAACAGTACTTAACATATAGGCTGGTACAACCATTAAGTGACTTAAAATTAGGCAAACAGCTGAGGACAGTACCGGCAGCCATTCAAGGTAACTGTTTTGGTTACCATGGTCAGCATCACTGCACCCAAACCCATGTGGACACCTTAACATAATCCTAGGCAGTATTCATTATCACAAACTTAGAAAAATATCTGTACTTTATTTTTAGTGCTGGCATTGAACCCGTGGCCTCACACATGGTAAGCACACATTCTACCACTGAGCAATGCTCCTTGCACCTACTTTCTAAGTCTTTTTAGGACTGAAGAAAATAGTAACTGTGTAACTACCCAAAAAAAAAAAAAATCTACTGGAAAACTCTGAGTAAATGAGTATCATTCCTAAGGAAATGCAAGGTTTCAAGCAGGGAAATATTATTGGCTATCCCCAAACACCACTTCTGAAAACGTATTAAAAGATCAGCCACCCAAACAACAGGCACATGGAGTGCACCCAACAGAGAGCAGCAATTCTTAGCATGATGATCATAATTTCAGTATAAAGTGAGTTTTAGGGACTTCCATACCTGAGTTCTGTCCCTCCCACCACAGCCTAGAATCCACAGGTAGCAGCCAGGCTCCAACACCACCCTGCTGGCCCCTCTGCTTCTACCCTGGGCTTGCTGCTTCTAGTTTAGCATCGTGGCATACTAAAGTCCTGTATGAGATTCTATTTAAATGAAAATGTTTAACTATCAACACAAAGAGGTAAGTTTTAGAGACCAAGTTTTAGTACTTTGGTGTAGCAGATCTCAGTCCCCAATCATGGCACAAGAAACTAGGGATCCAGAGACACTGTCCCTGGCTTGTCTCACTAAATGCCCTACCCCACCTACAGACAAATGCATCAAAACTTCTGCCAGAATCAGCTTCCAAAAAGTGACTTTCCCCTTTGAAATCTGACATTTAACTTCCTCTACTCACCATAATTTCTCTTTGTTCTTCCAGATTCTTCAAAAAATTTGAAAATTCACGTAAGGAAGCATCTATAAGGAGAAAGGAGTTAGTACTTGGTGGCTGTGGCATAGGCAGATGACCCCAAATCTCACACCAACATACCTATGCAGCGCTCGTCATCCGTCTCAGCATCGCCGATGAACTCAAACTTAAAGTCTCTGAGCGAGTGAGCAAACTTCCGCTGTGCTGTTGAGAGACCTGGAAAGAAAGACACAGTGAATACACAGGTCCTGTTTTAAGCCAAAGCTTAGACAAAATTGAACCCTTCAGAGATGGCAGAGGTGTCATGCTCCCCACTGTACTTGATGAGTACAATCCAATCCCACCATACTCAACCTGGCACATGCCCTGAGTGGCCTCTGTGTCCTCTCTCTCACCCCCTGGCAGGGGGTGGAGATTCACTTAGTCCCTCACCCTCTTCTCCACTGGGGCTGATGAGCTCACTCAACCCCTAAAGTGCCTTCCTCTTCCCAGCTCACTCAGGTCACAGCGCCCTCTTCAAAAGTTCAGGCTATGATTCGAAACGCACACACCTACCTGACAGTACCTCCCAAAGGCAGCCAGGGTATCAAACACAAGGGTCGCAAAAGCTCAAGGTCAGCCAACCAGGTGCTCTAAACTGATTACCAAATAACCACTCCATCCAAAAAAGGTTCTAAAAGAATATTCACAAGAAAAAAAAAAATGGCAACAGGGAGGCAACTAAACACCACGATCAAATGGTGGAAAGAATTAACTCTGCAAAAGAACTACAGAGGTCAGCGTTTTTGTCCATCACGGACAGAATAGAGGAAAACTTTACTTCTAAAATAGGTCAACAGCTGATGGCTATAGCTCAGTGGTATAGTATGTGCTTAGCATTACGAGGCTCTGGGTTCAGTCCTCAGCATCACCAAAATACAATTTTTTTAAAAACTCATGTGATTCATGACTGGCCCCCTAGAATATAATTATTGAACTGGAGGTGTAGCTCAGTGGAAGTCACTTATCTACATGTACAAAACTCTGGGTTCAATCCACAGCATCAAAAAAATAAGTAAATAAAATAGGTGAACATATATTCCAAGGGCCACTCACCACACATGAGATACCTCATCTAATATTCTCGAAAGATACATAAACAAAAGCTCAAGGATAAAGTAATTTGCACAAGGTGCCCACCTATCACAACAAGGCCATCCACCAGAAGCCCATTCCGGGGCCTGTGGACCACCCTCCTCTCACGGAGGGCACTGTCTACAAAGTTCCTCACTGACTTCCCCTCTCCCTGCCATTCCTGCAAAGCGTCACGAAGACTGCGACACTCAATATGTGAAAATAAAACTTCAGATCCAGCAAATTGGCAAGCTGAAAAAGAGTACCCACTGCTCATAACTAGAAATTTACATGGTAAGAAATGTGAACAATAAGCATTTTTTTCTATAGAATGATGAGATAATAAAGGTCATTTTCCAGTTTATTCACTGTATGAATGAGATTTTTTAAACATTTTTATTTTCACATTAGAAAATGCTACTTAACTTTTTAATCAAATCTCTAAACCTGATCATTAAATACCAAGCCCATCCCTAAATCCAAGACCAGTCATTTCTCTCAATTCTACAGCTTTTTAACAATGCCCAGCAGCTCTTTCAGCCACTGTCATGTTCTGTTATTCAATACATTCTCTCAGAGTAGTTTTGTGTTCACAGACAAAGTTAGCGAAGCCCAGAGACTTTCCACGCACCCTTTGCCCCCACACATCCCCAACTTTCAACATTCCTCACTGCCTGTGGTCATTAAAACTACATTTACCTTCTATCTTCTGTTTTCAAATTTATTTTCTCTTTAACATTAAAACAACACCTCACTGAAGGACTTAAATGTGGACGACACAGGAAGTGTCATTTCTCCTCCTTAAGTAGGGAAGAGAACACAACTCATAATGTAAAATGGGACGGACTACAAGCACAGCCACGACCCTCCCCTCTACCGGCAAGCCATCTCCACGCACAGTAGCCTCACAGCTCTTCCCACGGATGATGAGCGGATCTCCCCACCCCTAGAATCTGGGCTGGTCTTGTGTTCAATGGAACCGATGGAGAGTTATACACATAGCTCATGAAATCACAGAACAGCAAATCAATCACTGTCTCAAAAGTCATGCAATATTCCCATGTTACTGCAAAGGAGGCAATGTGGTCAGAACGCCATGGAGGATTGAAGGTGTCTTATTTCATAAGCCTCAAATGGTCTCTGGATATTTGCTTTGCCCTTTTTTTTTTTCTTTTTTCTTTTTTTTTTTTTTTTCTTTTTTGAGACAGGGTTCTAACTCTGTGGCCCAGCCTGGTCCTGAACTCACTACGGAGCCCAGGCTTGCCTTGGACTCATGGCAATCTTCCTGTCTCAGCCTCTCAAGTGCTGGGATTACAGGCGAGCGCCACCACACCTGGTTTATATGATGCTGGGGAATCGAACTCAGCTACTTAGCACTTGATTTAGGCTCACTAGGCAAATACTGTAACCACGGAGCCATTTTTCCAGCCCAGCTTTGCCAATCTTCTTAAAACTACACTTGTGTATCAATACATCTGTATTTTTTCCACTTTGTTACAACTGACTTTTGTGGGATGCTAGTGATCCACTCAAGGGTCTTGTGCATGCTAAACACACACTCTACTACTGAGCTGCACCCACTGAAAAAATACAACTTCAAAAACCATAACTGAAAGCTGGGCATGATGGCACACGCTTATAATCTCAATATTTGAGAGGCTGAGACGAGAGGCTTGGCATAAGTCCAAGGCCAGCTTGGGCTCCATAATGGGCTATAGAGTGAGACCATGTGTAAGAAATAAAAAATAATTGAACACAGTGGTACATGTCTTGTAACTCTAGCGCTCCAAGATGCTGAGGCAAGAGGATCACAAGTTCAGGCCCAGCTGGGCAACTTAAGGAAACTCCGTCTCAGAATAAAAATTATAAAAGGATGTGCTGTAACTCAGTGCACAGATGCTAGGTTCAGTTCCCAGTACCACCAAATAATCATAATAATATACATACACACACACACGCGTGCGCACACTCACACACACAGAAAGAGGAAACACCCAAAACTAGCTATCCTGTATTCCAGAAAACACAATTATTCCCTAAGACCCACCCACACTGGCCAGCTCTTGGCTCACAGAAGCCCAGCTCACACCAGGCACCTCTCTTGAACTTGAGGCTCTCGCCCAAGCTGCCCACATCCTCCCTGGGCTCCCTCCTCAACACTGCAGCACAGCTCAGCAATTCCTCCCTTCCTCCATCAGACTCCCAGAGGCAGGACTGCTCTTCCGCCCTTTGGTCCTGCCTCCCTCTAATTCCCCGAGATGATCTTAGGTTCTCAGTTTCCTCACTTGTCACCTGCCTTCCCGCTCTCAATTATCATTATCCAGAGGCAGCTTCACAATGCACAGACCACATCTCAGGATTAAAGGAATGAGCTGTTTTACAAATTTATTTGATGTACCAGTTTGCAAATACTGTATTAGCAGTTTTCAGGCTTTTCTTGGTAGTATTGGGGACAGAGACTGAGGCCTTTCACACACAGCAACATCTTCACCCAGTGCTACATCCTCAGGTTTTTTGTTGTTGTTTTGTTTTGGTTTGTTTTTCATTTTAGGAGAAGCTCTTACTGGGCTGGAAGAACAGCTCAGTGATTAAAAGCGCTTGCATAGTAAGCGCTAAGTACCCTAGCTAGATTCCCCAGCACCACATAAGCCAGGTGGGGTGGCTGAGGCAGGAGGATTACCATGAGTCCAAGGCCAACCTGGGCTCCATAGTGAGTTCAGGACCAGCCTGGGCTGGGCTACAGAGCGAGACTCTGTCTCAAAAAAAAAAAAAAAAAAAAAAAGGACAGGCTCTTACTAAGTCACTGAATTGCTCAGGTTGAGTTCATTGAACTTGAGATCCTTCTGTCTCAGCCTCCCAGAGTACTGGGACGACAGGCCTGTTGGTGCCACTAGATCAGGCTTCTTGGTCATGTTTAGTGACTTTTATTCCACATTCCTAATGTTTGATTTACTAAATCTCATAAGAGGCACATAAACTAGTCATATTGACATACCTATGGTCTATCCATTTTCATAACTATACCGTATGAATTGTATTTTCCTCCCTTGGGTGCTAGTTGCTGACAGTATCTTATCCAAACTCACCAGGCTAAAGGATTAAAGACAGTGTGCTATACAGCAGGATAAATGCTCTCCAGAAAGTTCAGTTTCAAATATTATCTGTACTGCAAATTTCTCATTTCATAATGCCTCATACTGCTAACTGAAATTTATACTAGATTAAATTATATCATTTGCATAATATTAGTTATCTATCTGTAAATAGCATGTTTATCCCTCTTCTTATAGACTCAAAGTGACACAGGCCTGCAATCCCAACACAATGGGAGGCTAAGGTAAGAGGATCTCAGGTTCAGGATCAGCCAGGGCAACTGACTGACCAGGGGAGACTTGATCTCTAAAATGGTAATCCTGATACACTAGGGAAATAGCTCAGTGCTAAGGCTCGGGCTGAGTCCTCAGCACTGGAGCTGCATCTGCATCTAAAATCTACTTCTACATCTCCTCTTTCATTCCATCTCCTTCTATTACTCAAGAGCACCTGATGCAAAATTTTACTGCTTGAACATTTGTCCACATCAGATTCCGTCCAGGAAATACAAACTTAACCACCCTTCCATTCGTTTCGAATTTCTATATTCTCCCATGCAGTACAAACTCTGCAATCCAAACTTTGCAGATACGTATCTTTGTGTTTCCAAACATAATACAAAGCCGTAAGAGTTTGCTAAATTTAATGCAGTGTGTTGTTTCTAACACTGTTACACATAAAATTCAACCAGATTCTAACTGACGAGATTCAAAGGTCAGCACCATTCCTCTACTTGAGGACAGACACAGAGGAAACTAACCTTTGAGTGTCTACAGGATGGGACTGGCTTACAAGTTTTACTTCTTGCTCTCAATATAAAGAGCCAGCAAGGTAGCTGGGATATCACATAAAAACCCCCACACAGATCACACACATGTAAAGAGTGCTCAAAATACATGGGGAAAGATTAAATGCTTAAAATTTTATTACAGTAAAATACACAATGCCATTAATGTTTCTGAGCATCGCCTCTTACTGCAAACACCCTTAGTCAGCACCGTCACCACTTTTTGAAGCAGCTCTGGAAGTCCTCCTACATGACAGACTCTACAGATCTGATCACAGACACAGTGAATGCTGCTACTGAGCGCCATCTGATGAAAAGCCGACTATTAAACACATCACCAAGTGTCACCCTCCACCTTGCCCAACAAATCTGGCACTTGTGGCTTTCTCAAAGTCAAACAGACCACAAGGGGTAAACATTCTGAAACAATTCAATACAATGAAGCAGCCCCAACAGCAGAACTAAAGACACTCCCAAGAGAGACTTCCAGACCTTTCAAAATGATGAAATGCACATGTACAGCAAGGGGAGGAATAGGGGTCAGAGGGAAAGCAATGACCACATGGCCTCACTATAATTATTTACATTGCAAACATTTAAAAAATTAAGCATTCACCATAATTTTAATTACATCTTATACATGGGATAAGCAGGCTCAGAGGTAGATCACTGACTTTATCAAAGTAACAAAGTTTCAGAGTAAGGACAAATCCCCAGGCTCCTCAGACTTCCACAAGTGTCCTCTCCTACTCTATAAGAGCACCCTGACTTTCAAGACATTTCACATTATTCCCAGGCCCTTTGCCCAGATCCCAATTGGCATGAAGACAGCCTCCGAGTGGCTCCTCTGTAGAACTCTAATCAAATGGGAAATTCATACACACATCCCTTCACGCCCTGTCCTCTCAGGCCTATGATGCGGATGCTGGGTGGAAAGGAAACTCTGGTCTGGACACGCTGTGTACTGGAACGACGGCTCAGGCCAGACCCCAGTGTGCATGGAAAGCACACTTTACTCGAAAGAATGGAAACTGCACCCTTCAAATGAACTTGCCATTTGTTAGGGTTTGCATCAGGAGTGTCCTCCAAAAGCCTCATGTATTTGAATTGAGTAGGATAACTATGGAGTCATGCGTTAGAAAAAGTGGATGCTTGAGGCTTGACCCGGAGTGACTCTGTCAACTTGCTGACACTGGAAGTAACCCAGAGCAGAGCTTTAGGTGTACGTTATTGACTTGTTAGCCAGAAGTGAGGAAGGGCACTCTGGGTGTTGGGAGGCCCAACTGCCAGCCAAGTTGAGCTAAGTAAAGAAAGGAAGAAGAAACTTGCTATAGCTTCTTCCGGGGAAAGTTCCAGTCTTACTTTTAGTCTGGGAGATCAACCCACCTTGCTTTCTGTCTGCAATGCCATGAGCAGCTTTCACGCCTCTGCCTTGTGCTTGCAACTCTGCCTATGAATGGACTGTGTAGGCCTTCTGAAACGGTGGGCTAAATCTTTCCTCCCTTAAGATGAGGATGAGGGGCACTTTGTCCCAACATCAAATAAGTAGCTAAAACACCACTTCAGATGCTTCCACATTTTTATCTTTAGTTCCTCAATCTACAGGCAGATTGAAATGGACATGGGATGTCTTTCCTTGATGTGTGTCCTCTTCCATTTCTTTCATCAACATTGCATAATTTTCATTATAGACCTCTTTCACTCTTTGCAAAAATTTATTTTTTGATATAATGTTTTAAGCTATCTGAAATAAAATGCTTTTCTGATTTCTCTTTCAGGTAATTTGTTATTGACATACAGAAACGCTGTTGATTTTTGTATCCTATCACTTTACTGAATTTGATTACTGGTTTTACTAGGGTTTCTTACTAGAATCTTAGGGAACATATAAGACCATTCCACACATGGTGACAATCTGACTTCCTCTTTGCCAATCTGAATGATCTGACTGATTCTGGCTGTACTCTGTTATTAAAGGCGGTGAAAGTAGACATTCTTGCCTTGCTACAGATCTCAGAGAAAGTTTTCCTTTAGGTTTTCCCAAATTCATAGACAAGCAACTGAATATATATTTTTTATCATTTTGCATTTCCTTTATATCTAGTATTTTATGAATACTGACTTACTATTAAATGCTTTTCCGGCATCTCTTGAAATAATCATACAATGACTTTGTTCTTCATTCTGTTGAAATGTTATTTACATTCTTTGATCTGTATACGTTAAATCATCCTTGTATTCTAGGATGAATCCCATTTGATCACAGGGAATAATTTTTTACATGCTTTTAGATTCTGTTTTTTCTTATTTTATTGAAATGTTTCCACCTACATTTTTCAAGGATATTGGTCTACTGTCTTCTTTGGTTCCTTCTCTGGTTTTGGTGTAAGTTTAATGATGGTTTTATAGACTGTCTTTCAAAGAATGTTATCCTCTTCAGTGTTTTGTAATAAAGAATAATTGATATTCATTGTTCTTTAAATGTCCGGCAGACTCTGTAGTCAAGTTGTCTAATCTTGAGGTTTACTTTAACAGAATTAATCTCCTTAGTCACTATTAGTCAACTCAGGTTTTCTATTCCTTTAATGACTAAAGGTATCAATTTCTTCTACGTCACCAAATTTGCTGCCAATCTTGACTGCACCTCCATACCAGCAACAGTTTATACTCATGTTTAGAGAGCCTCTTTACCCTGGCTCATATTGCCATTGCTTACTCTTGATAATTCTGCAAATGAAAAATAAAGTCTTAATAATATCAGAGATATCTATTAACAGACTTTAGTTAAGATTATGAAAGTTTATGTAAATGTGGGCAGTTGGCTTCAGTAAGTGGGAAGCCTGTTTGGGCTGGTCTATCTTTAATGTATTCCTATGTAATTGTGCATATATTACTTGGGTGCACAATAATACTTGCAGTTATAAGCATAGCCCTAGTCATGGAATCATTAACTGCCATCTCCTACAACTTCTACCGCACCAAAGGGAGTGCCAATTGAAACACTTAAAGAAATGGGGCAAGTTCAACAATCCTGGGCTTGGAAAGAAAAGAGTAAATAAGTGCAATATTCTCACTATCACTAAACTTGAAAATGCAGGTTTATTTTTCCTAATTCACTTAATTCTAAAGGCCTTTTTTAAACAGAGGATTTTCACCTAGAAAGTCACATTCCTTTGCATACAGAGAACTATATTAACAAATACACAAAGGTTTGCCAAAGAAAATACCTTCTATCCTACATATCAAAATATATACGACTAACAGAGTAGAGACTCATAACTTAGTATCTTGCATGCCAGCTTCTCACATAATGGACATAATGCTGATATTAATCCAAGTATATTGGAAGTAAAACAAAATTCCTCTAGAATTGTGGAGTGGCTTCATATTTATTTTCCTTCATGTTTCCCAGCTTTTATAAATGCAGCAATGGCCCTTATATGAAAGAGCAACACTGATTTCTCTCTACAAGCCAAAAAGTAAGTAACTCATTTTGTAAGGTACAAGTATTTCAGGAGCTCAAAATCTGTCACTGAGCTAGTTTGAATCTGATGACCAAATCATAGGCTACTCTAGTAGCAGCTCATGGACCAATGCTGTCTCTGACAGCATCACACTAAATATTCTTGGCCTAAACTCCAATTCAAGCCTACCCAAGATGCCTCATTAGTCGGTTCTTCTTGACCACAGACAAAAGCAACACTTCAAGTCACTAGAATGACTTGACGTGACAAACCTATGGAGTAAACAGAGAACAAGCTGAGCCACAGCACTCTATACAACCCAAAGCAAGTCCACAAATTAGGAGTGCAGGGTTCCAAATCTAATACAACACACAGCAGAAAATGCGATAGTAAACTATTCTTGTCAAATACTCGAGGTGTGACTTTCATAGGAAAAGTCCACACTAGAGAAGATTATCCTACCCTCCTAAACCACACTCCACGTTTCAAGTGTACTTTATACATTCAAGAAGCTGAGAACTGGCTGAGCTGGGAACTATATACATGGCATATCTGCCACAACACACCCACCACTATGTGGGAAGAGGATGTCCCAGCTACCCCACTGGTTTTCCAAGAGTCTTTGGCCACGCAGATTTCTTTATTCAAAGAGTCACTGGCTTATTTATACCAAGAACAGAGAGGGGGGAAAAAAAAAGAACAGATAAAAGAGTCATCACCAAGTAACCACCTTAGTAACTCCTGGATTTTAACCCCAGGAGATTAATTTCTTATTGCTGCTATATAAGTGGTCACAAATACAGTGGCCTATACCAACACAAATTATCTCACAGTTCATGGAAGTCAGATGTCTAAATGAGTCCAATGGGCTAAATAAAATCAAGGAGTCATCAAGGTGGCTCTACTTTAGAGAGGCTGCCTAAATTCCTTGGTTCATGGCTCCCAGCCACCAGTCACATCACTCTAACTTCTGTCTCTGTTACCACATCTTTTTGTGGCTCATAAGAACCACTGTGTTCACGCTGGGCCCGAGGAGAATCCAGGATAAAATCCTTACCTTCAGGTCCTTCATTTAATCACATCTACAAAGTTTAATCACGTCTGAGAAGGGTTTTTTTTTTTTTTTTTTTGGGGGGGGGGGGGGTCCTGTAAAATAACATCCACAGGTTCCAAGAATCCAGACAGGACACCTCTGGAGGGCACTCCTCTGCCTACTGTATCCATGCTATCATGCAAGGCTACTAATCACTTGACATTTACTGATTTAGTTAACTATCACAACTCCATGAATCAGGTATTATTGTTATTATTCCCATTTGAAAGAGGAGGAAATCGACACTCAGAGGTTAAGCAACTTGCCCACGATCCCAGCAATAAGGTGGAGATATAACTGAAAGAAAAATAAGTTGCTCAAATAAAGGTAGGATGAAGAGCATGTTCCACTGGTCCCCATCCCTGACAGAGTCACGTGCTACAAAATTTAATCTGAAAATGACTGACAAACATCCTTCATCCTCTCTGTTTGAGAAAAAAGGCACACCATGGAGACACCAGCTACATTTCACACGCCTCACTCCTGCCAAACTCGGGGAACCCAAGGCTAGTCTATTCTTACTCAGTTGTGACAAAACCATTCCCGGTTTTGGTATAATCTGACAAGACACAGAATGACAATTACAGGTATTCTTGTCACTAAAGAATACACATTCCAAGCAGCTGAACAGAATGTCCCAAGAAAGGGAGAAGAGGACACACATTCATGCACGTGGGTGCTTCTAGTGTATGTATGTTTTCGGGTAAAGAGAAATGACTAAGTATCAAAAATACTGAGCGGGCTTGCCAATTATGATGGCACACATCTGTCATCTCAACACTCTGGAAGGCTGAGGCGGGAAGATTGCAAATTTGACCCTATCTTAGGCAACTTAGAAATTCAGTAAGACCCTGTCTCATAAAAAAATAAATAAAAAGATTTAAACCTGATGGGGTAAGCTTATAATAACCCCAGCACTCTAGAGACAGGACGACTGCAAGTTCTATTCCAGTGTGGACATGCAGGCAACTAAGTGACTTAAGACCCTGTCTCAAAAAAAAAAAAAAAAAAAAAGGGTGCCTGGGGATGTAGGTCAGTACAAAGGCCTCAAAGGCCTCTGTACCAACCCCCAACACACACATAAAATGCCCATACCACCAGGCCAATTCACTCAACATCCACCTTCTCTTTAAAAAAAATTAATAAAAATAAAAAAAAAAAAAAACACCTGGGTGACAGGCCCACACTACTGCAATGGCCCAATTATATGCTGAAAATTAAAGTAGCTTGGAACTCTGTGATTATCAAGTGCCCCACTACTCCCTACGTTGTTTCACTCACGGGCCTCACATACCCATGACATCTGCCTAGGCCCCAAAGACATTTGTATTTTCAAGTCTTGCCCTAAATTAAAGAACTCCAGTAAAGAATTTGATTTTGGATATGATCTGTTCCAATAGCACTCTTTAAAAAGGATAAGTCAAAGGCACAGGCAATGTGGTTTAAGAGAAGGAGGAAACTCTGTACCCTCACAATCCCAGGATCAAATACTAGCTGCATATCAAGTATGGCTTTGGGCAAGACACGTTAGGTATCAGACTTCCCATTTATAAAGTGAAAATAACCAGAATGTCACAACAAACTAAAGTGGGACCTCCCACATCCCCTTTTCAAGCCAAGTGCTTAACCCAGAGTCTCTGTACTCTAAGCTGGCACGATTCCACCATTCCCTAACTTCAATGAGGGGCTGCGGATCCAAGAATAGCACCCACAGGCTGATCAGAAACACATGCAGTATAGACACACGAGAGAAAAAGATGAAGTAAATGCAGGAAAATGTTCAACAATTGGCGGGCCTTCCTTGGAAAGGATGTGCCGACGTTCATTATTTTATTCTTGCAACTTTCATATAGTAAATTTTTAAAAATAAAGTGCAACAGAAATTGATAATTTTACACAGAAAAAAAACTAACATGTGCAAACACACATACAGCCCTCTACCTCTAAATTAATGAATCATTTCATTCTCCTCCTTTACCGCTTCTATATTCATTTCCTTTCTCCACTTCCAGGAAACCATGCAGCCAGAATCCCAGTATGCTTTTCTTACTATCCCATTCCTTCCTCTACACCGTGTACATTCCATTTGTGTTGTTCATGCACCCAAATATTTGCACACCAACCATCTACAACGCAGGTTCAAGGTACAAGCAATAAAGCAGCCAAGAGATCCCATCAATTGCGGTGGAAGTAGGGGACAGGCTGAGGGGGAGGGGACACGAGAGAAGACAGAGGGAAAAAGCAAGAAACACAGAGGCTGGAGAGGCGGGAATGCCTGGGGAGAGGTGGGCCGGCCAGATTGACCTCACTGAAAAGATGGCAGCTGGGCCATGGCTTAGAATACAGAGCGAGGAAGTGAGACAGGCATAACTGTGGAGGCATTTCTGGGCCCATCAAAGGGACAGCAAAAGACCACTGTGGCTGGAACCAACTGGGAGATGGACAGCCAGAGTAAAAGAACAGAAGGCCAGAGAAGGAGGGCCAGCTCAGGAAGGATGAGCTTTTACAGAACGCAAGATGGGGAATCTCTGGAGACCTCTGAGCACACCATGAACATAACCTGACCTTCAGCAGCACTGTCTCAGCTGTTCTACCAGAACAGTACACAAGCACTGTAGCAAGGAGACGAGGTGGGAGGCCGCTCCTCTAAGCCAGGTGAGAGATGATGGTTCTTTAAAGATTTCCTGGAGACTATCAACAATCAGTGAGACTTGGAGGTCTCAACCTTATGACCTGAGGGCTTAGGTACAAAATTTTCCTAAAAAATAGCATTACTCATGAAGTGTCTTAACTTCAATACCAAGAAAGCCTGATTTGTAAGTAGTGTAGTACTCAGTAGGGCATTTCATTACTTTGTATTAGGGGTTGAACTGTGTTCTCCTAATACTGATGCAGAAGTCCTAAACCCTAGTTCCTCAGAAAGTGTCCTTATGTAGAGATGAAGCCTTTTCAGAGGTAATCAGTTGAAGCAGTCATACGGGGCAAATCCCAAACCAGTATGATCAACAATACCTTTTCAGAGGTAACCAATTAAAGCAGTCAAAAAGGGCAAGTCCCAAACCAATAAGGTGTCCTTATAAAAAGGGTAAGTTTGAATAAGAGACACAGAGAGAGAGAGAGAGAAAATACTGTGAAGAAATACAGGGAGAAGATAGCCATCTACAAAACAAGCAAAGAGCTCTTGGGTGAATTCTTCCTTCACCACCTATAGAAACAACCTGGCTGAAATTTTGATCGATTGACATTCCTGTGTTTTTTCAGCAATCCTAGCAAACTAACATACCACGATAGGTTTTTAGTGGAAAACAGGTTAAGAAAAGGGTCTTAACCTTGGGGTCAGAAGTAATATACAGACGACACTATTCACAAATATTATTTTTAAATATTAGAGATGATAAGCTCAAGGACAATACACACTATTATTCAAGCATTTTGGTACCAAATACGGTAACTTGACAAAGTAAGGGCTTCCCAGTATGTCCTGAAAAATGGTGACCAAAAAAAACCCCACATACAGGGACAATGTCAAGACATGTTACTTTGTTAACCACAATATATTTTTAGGGTCCAAAATAAATATTAGTAGAGATTTAGACATCTGGCTGAATGAACGTGAGCTTTTTCACCATTGTGCCATTGGAAGGTCACCAAATGGCACAAATAAGAAGCATGACCGCCAATCAAAACCAAGAGTTACTGTCCCACTCCCCATGTATGTCAAACTCTTCAGTATTTATTTTCCTTAGGACAAATCTTTTTAAGAAGGAAAAAAAGATTCTTCCTAACAAAGGGCTAAAAATACTTTGCATCGCAAGTTAATCCAGGGTTCCGAGAGCTAAAAGAAATGTCACAGTCATGACGAGTAAGCTGCTTGACACCTTCTACTCGCTCAACACGGCGTAAGGTGGGTCACATTAACGCAGAAAGGACGGGGCTGCTGTCCTAAGGTGTTCGCGATACAGAACACAGAAAAATCACCATCACATGTTACAAATCAGATGTGGAGTCCAGATCATAAATTCCACAGGGATTTAATCAAAGGCAGACTCAGAAAAACACTGTGTGCCTATTCAGAACACACAGCACAAAAAAAGAAGTCTTGAACAGGGTCCAAAAACCCAAGTATAATCTTTATGACTATAAATTCCAGAGGAGACACCGAAGGCATTAGGACAAAAGAGAGCAATTCTTTAAATGGGAATTGAAGGACTACATGTGTATATTGTAGAACTGAGTAAGGACTACATGCTCTAGTATTATGTTGGAGCCTTCAAATATGTGCAGTGATAAAAATGAAACCCATGGTGTCATGTATGCACTTCAAGTGTTCTTCCACTGAACTATATTCACAGTCCCTCTCATATATTATTTGACGCAGTCTAGCTAAGTTGCCCAGCCTGGTCTCAAATCTGTAATTCTCCCGCCTTAGCCTCCTGAATAGCTGTGATTATAGGAGAACACTACCTAATACTACTACTAAAGTATATCAGTCCAGTTGATAGCTTTTGTATACAAGAATAAAGAATCACAACACAAGAATACAATTGCAAAAAAATAAAAAATAAAAAATTGAATAACTTGCCACGAAAGAAAGACTGCTGTGTAGCCCTGTTCCGGGACCTTCTCTCTGGGTCTATAACATCAAAACAACTTGGCTCCTGAGCATCTGCTCTCCTCTGCGTCACGTGCAGCTGCTGTGTCCTTTCTCCTACCCTATCAGTTCTGCGTCAAAACAGATGCTGGCTCAGGCCCATGCAGGTCACGGCCTGGTGAGCTCTTCACAATGTTCTCTTAAGTTGTCCCAAACTAAAATTCTCAAGAGAATCCAACTGGTCTGGCCTTGGTTCTTTCCCACAGGCGGCCATGACAGTGGGAGATTACTGATCTCCCATCTCAACCCCACCTTAGGGAGGAGACTAGAGAGGTGGGCCACCTAGGACTCACGGTCTTCCCCCTCAGCAGGGGTGTGAGCAGCATGGTTTCCTAAAGGAAGCTACGAAGAGATGAACAAATGGCACCAATGCCAATTTGGGTACAAGGCAAGAGAGTTCCAAAAGCACCACTTTAGGGGCTGGAGGAATGGCTTGGAGGTTAAAGCACTTACTTGCCTAACAGGCACAAAGTCAGGTGCTAAGTACCCAAGTTCAATTCCCCAGCACTACAGAAGTGTGGTGGCATACACCTGTAATCCCAGCACTCAGGATGCTGAGGCAGGAGGATTGCTGCGAGTCCAAGGCAGCCTGGCTGCAAAATCTCTTCATTAGTTCAGGCCCAACCTGGGCTACAGAGGAGAGACCCTGTCTCAAAAAAAAAAAAAAAAAAAGGCATCCCTTCAAGGCTTAAATTACTAAAGACTTTACTACACTGACATACAAAATTTCACCAAAAAATAAATCAAAAGCTTTAAGGATAGAAATAAGTAAAACACAGACAGGCAGGATTTGAGTTCGTAAGACAGTCCCCTTATGTTCAATAACATATGTTCCCTTATGTTAAATAAAGAACCATGTTCAACATGAAGAAATTTTAACATTCAAACACTAGAAAACTGATCCAAAGGGAGTGCTTCCGAATGGCTTCCATGTGAGCAATAACCAACTATTATTTGCTTAGCACTCCCTACGGACTGGCCGCCATCCCAGGTAAACACTACAGGGTACGAGTTCATTTAACCTTCACTATACCCTCCTACATTCCCACTACATTTTACAGTGAGCACAAGAAGGTCCAGAGGAGGCCACCACATGAAATGGCAATGCCAGAGATGGAACCCTGGAATCAGTTCCCGGTCTAGACCCTCAAACACACTGCCTTGTCACAGAGAAGAAAAAACACACAAGTCCCTCTCAACTATAAAACCCTATCATCACAATGACCTTATAAAATGGAGGTAAGTCACCAAAATCTCGATTGTGTGTCAATATAGAAGAAAGGTTAAAAAAATACTTGAGAAGGAACGTTTTCTAAGAATGGCGGGGTAGAAAAGAGTGACACCAAGGAACACAGACAGTAGGAAGGAGGAAGGAAGAAACACAAATTTGGAAATGTGGTTGGGCAGTGAGGTCCTTCTCAGGAGCAAGGACAGCATATAACAAGATCCCAGGTGCCATCATCAACATAACCCACAATCCCATAAAGCCACAGACATTTACAAGTTTGGACTACCTGCACAGCTGTGTTCAAAGAGAGAAAATATCAAATAAATAAACAAGACAACAGGCTAACTGATAAAAATGAAAATATGAGAAAGGTGAGTGTGTATATACATGTGAAACAGTTTAGAAACATTCTACTACCTGAAACTCTAATGAGGGTATTTCTTTTACATTCTTCATATTTTCCCATACTTTCTAAATAGTTCTCACCAAGCACAAATGTACCATGAGAAAAAGCTAAAACTGATGAAAGAATAAGAGAAAAAGAATGAATAGATAATGCGTAATTGTCAGGAAGAGCAGAACTGAAGGATGATGTGGCCATGCTTACGTGTCAGAATTATCTGGCGGGGGCACTGACCTGAGACTATACCAGAGCAAACTTCCCACGGAGTAGCGACCCTGTAACACACACAGAGTTCATACAACTGTTACAGGAAGCAACAATGACACAACAGAAAGATGACAGAAGAGAATTCCCTCAGAGCCAGGGCCAGCACCTACCAGCTAGACTTAGTTATAGACAGGAAATGGTGAAACTAAAAAAGGCAGCCCTGGTTTCCGGGAGCTGGTGAACTTTGAGAACACTGGAAATGAAGAGTAGTCCAGTATTGACCTAAGGATCGCTGGAGAGTAAATGGAGACAAGGAAACAGGAAGCACAAGAAGGTACTCAATTCGCAAAAGTTAATAAAGGGAGAGTCCCCAGGCAGTTCAACTGAACGCTCCAGATTAGACATTTTTGTATTAGTTTTGTTCAAGGCTTCAAGCCACGGGTCTACAACAGAATTCTTAGCATGGTGTAGGTACTCAATATTTTTGTTAAGGGAGTAACAGAGTTATAAAGACATTCTCAGGAAGACTCCAGAAATTGATCTCCAAAGGACCAAACATTCAGAGCTGTCCTCAAAGAGATTAAGAGTCACCAAGGGTCCCAAGCCCTGGCTACTGCCACTAAGCATGCAAGCATTACAGAGAGCTCTCAGGCACGGTGGCAAAGTCCTGTGCGTGGTTTAGGTTCTACACAAATAACTCTCAGAGATGCATCGTTGCCTGAGGCTTAACATGTTCTCTGGCTAAGTCTCCTGGATCTTCTTTAACAGATATAAAAATAAGGTGATTCATTTATAAACGATTTGAAAAATCTTAGAAGTCATATTCAAATGTAAAATATCTTCAACCCAACACCTGGTACAGAAGTTACAAGGCTGACTGTGCCCTTTTAGTTCACCTTTACCAATGCCAGATCTGAAGGTAACGATGACAATGATCATGGTCATCACGATCTTCTCTGTCACTAACTAAATAGAAGCCACTAGTAACTACCACAAAAAAATATTCAATCAATTTCCTAGTACAATAACAGAAATGAAAACTTAAAAAGTCTTCACCAGAATGACAGCAATATTTTAATTAACGATGAGACCTTGTATGTGCAAGGCTACGCATAAGTAGCCCTCGCATCTATGGGGAGAGCAGAAAAACTGAAGATTCTGTACCACCCTAGCATCTTTCTCGTTTCCCCAACAAATGGGGAAATGCAAGTAAGCTACCATCCTAAGCTGACAAGCTTCTTGTATGTCTATGAGAAGATATATATATATATAAAGTACTTAAGAGAAAATACCCATTATAGCTTTCAGGGCAGTAAACAGTAGCATTCATTCCAAGTTCTGAAAATCTCATATTTAAAAGAAAAAAAGTCAGGCAGTCGTTTAGCATGGTGACTGACAGCTCCTGCTCTGGAATTAGTCCAGGGCTCACTCATCAGTGTCAGGGGCAACCAGCTCAGTGACTCTGGTGGGTGACAATCCTTCCAAGTCACAGTCTCTTCAATGACAACCTGGGAATAATACTGGACTTTGTACAACAATTGTAGGGAAGAGAAATAATGAATCAAAGGTTACTAAGATATTCTGTCTGGGCAACACAGAATAATGAAACCACTAAGAAGAGAGGAAGCCAATTTAAAAGGAAAATGCACTTGAGATAGTTCAAAAAATAGATTCAACAAAAATACTGTAACTGCAGATAAAAGTTGAGCACCAGAGTTTAGCTGTCAATTAACCATGGAAAGGAAATCAAACTGAAATTTAAAAAAGGTTTTCAGTAATACAGAAGATCTATAACTGAAAACAGACAACCAGCCAGGAAAGAAACTCACAATGGAGAAAAGGAGAGGGAGATGAAAATAAGGTCAAAAAAAAAAAAGAATTCAGAATCAGAAAAACACACAAAGCTTAGAATGACCCAAAACACCAAATATTTTTAGGTTGTTGGCTGACAAATCACACTTGGTTCTTCCTATCTGCTAAGCCCCTAACCTCCACTCTACCTCCAAAATATCCCATGGGCCTTCGGACTTCCTGTCCTCACTGTCACCACGTCATCCAGCACCACCTCCCGACTAGCACTGGGCTTCCACTCTCCCGCCTAATACAATGCTCACACAGCAGCAAAAATTAAGATACAAATTTAGCCCAGCATAATCAGTGCACGCCTGCAGACCCAAATACTGTGAGGCTGAGGGAGGAGTTTCACTTAAGCCCAGCAGTTCAAGGCCTGCCTAAGCAACATGGGGACGCCTTGCCTCATAAAACAAGAATATTGTATCTGTGCATTTTCCTCTTAGTCCCCCAACTAAAACCTTCCATATTATTCTGTTATTCAGAATAAAACCTATCTCTCTCCAACTTTTTCAAAATTTGATTTTTGTATTTTGTTTTTTATTTTCTTCATTATAAGTATTTCCTGGCATAAATTACTAATGCTGTGCCTTTATTTTCTCGTTCTACTCTAGTAAGCTTAAAGTATAATAATTTTGCTTTAAGTATTTTTCTCCTTCCATGGCTTCCTTACACCTCTTCAATTTTACATTTTTCCATTATTTTGACAACAACACAGTTTTTTTCTATTTTTATGCACCTACAAGGCACACACCCACTGCATGCAACATTACAGAAACATGCTGTAAAACCCAAACAGCCAGATTCTCAACTCATTTCTCACTTCCCAGGTGCCTTCCTTAACTCAGGGGCAGACACTGGCTCCCAGGCAGTGGAGTCTAATGTGCTGTGATGGGTTGGTGCAGCACCCTCTCACCTGGTTTTAAAACTGCCGGTTGCTTGGAAATCTGACATAGCTAGAAGTGGTAGCAACTGAAATCTTGTGTTAGGGTACCCACGGGCAGTGTTACTCAGAACTGCCACATGGTCCCCATGAGACAAGGAATTCAGACAGAATGAATGTAAATTACTCAGTCGTTAGGCCCACTATGTCATCAGCCCAGCATTTTTTTCACGGTAAAACCTCCCTGCCACAGGAAGCAAGCTCCCTATTTCCCTGGGCAGGAGGTGAGAGGCAAGGGTCGGCCTAGAGGCCACAATCTGAGCAGCACCCATAAGGAGCAGCAATTCTGAAAGAGCGCCACCTGTGGCCTAAGGGCTGATAAGATCAGTACTCCCAGCCATACCCTCCCTTGATGTCGGGAAATTGCGACAACACACATGGGCCTCGGATGTCTACTTCTCGGTTTCAACAGATCTGCTTTAAACCAATGTGGGCTAAGTGTCACATGACCTTGGAAATGTGCTCCAGACAGCCACGTGGTTAGATCATCACTCCAGTTTGCCTTCTGTCATCCTTGAAAGGCAAATAAACAATAAAGATGTAATTATTCAATGGAATCCCAAGTTTTATACACAAATATAAAGGGTGTAATAATAAAAGGCTCATTGGGTAGAAAATGTTGTATATACACAAAATCAATGGGCTTTTTCTTTTCCTTCAGACCTAGAGAGCTGGAGAAGAGCCAGGTATAGCGACGTGGACCACAGCCCTCTCTGAGAGGCTGAGGCAGGAGGATCACAACCTCCGGGCTGGCCTTCATAATTTGGTGGGATCCTATCTCAAAAATTAAAAAGGGGTGGGAGCTGAGGATGTAGCTAGCAGAGAGGTAGGGGAGCGGCACCGACGGCCTTACAATGTATTAGCAGAAAGTGTGCTGGGCCTGTCACCTTCCCCGTGTACAACATTAGGTGAGTAAGATCATTCAGTTTAACTTCTAGATTATTATTTTGCTTTCGTTTTCACTAATAACTATTTTTTTAAATGAAGAGAAGGCAATGAGTGCAGTTCACAGATACCCAATTTTTACACATCATGTCCCAACTTCAACACTGTGGAGCAGGGATGCCCAAATCGGAGTGGGTAGGTTCTTGGGGCCTGGTATGCAAAGGAGAAACGGGTTCAGAGTTAATGTAGAAAGGCCATCAAGTACCGGGAATTATGGGGCTCCCAAGAGCTGGACCTGCCAAACCCCCGTTTTGCCGCTTACATCTTTGGCCTTGAGTAAGTTACTTCACCTTGCCACACATCAGCCTCCAGCTGTAACTCAAGGCTGTTACAAGGACCACCTTGAAATTAAATGAGTTCATATTTAGACTACATAAAATGGTACCCAACGTACTCTACAAACAATCAATACTTCTTACAGAAGAGTTTCGTTAGATTACGTGAATTAAATTATGACCTATGATGACATTGCACAGCAAACACCTAATTCCTCAGTAAGTAAAACTCACTGCCACAGTTTGTATTTACAGAGTAGAAATGTATTCAGCGTAGAAAAGAAAATGGTATCCCTATTCCTTATACCCCATAGGCTTAAGATTCACCTTCCAGACCACTTAACACTTCCAAGTTTGGATCCCTACTGCACATAACCTCTAACACAGGTAGCAGCACTGACGGTTCCTGCTCCGTGAGGAAAAGGCACAGAAAGGGAGGTGAAGATTCAAGTTCAGAAACATTTCTTCTTACATATGTTAGGCAGTATTAAAATGGTTATTATAAACTTGTTTTATTATTCTTTTTGTTTTGCTACATTTTTCAATTAGTAATATTCCTTAATCTAAAAAAAAAAAAACTTTAACGTTCCACATTCAATTTAGAGCACAAATTTTGAAGCGAGCTATTGGAGTAAGATAGATCATCGAGAGAAAAGCAGTTAAAGAGTAATGAGGAGTTCAACCTCCACCCATCCTAAAGCAACCTTGGGAAGGTGGAGTCATGACATCCATTTCTGATTCTGAGGAATAGCTATTTGCTCTGTGAAGTCTTAGAGACCCGTGCATAACCCACACAGAGAACATAAGGGTTTCAAACCTAGCCTGGACAACTTAGCTATTTACTGAGACCTTATTTTGAAATCAAAAATAAATAGGCTAATGATGGAGAGATGCAGCTCAGTACTAAGTCCCTTAGCTTGGTCCCCAGTACCAAAAAAATAAATATTTAAATAGGTACATATAAAAAATAAAGGTAACTGGCTTTCATTTGGTATAAAGAGAAACCCACCAAGTATAATAGAAGGGACGACCTCATTCTAAGCAACTGTGACACAAACACCAATACTCGTACTACACATACCTGCTGGGGGCAGGTAGGCAGGGCAGTGAATCCCCTCACCCTAGCATTCTTGAATTTGAAGCCAAAAAGTAAACTGGTAAATTATTAGTACTAGTACTTCTATTTTGCCTTTCACAAAAGAGCTATATTATGGATTACAGACAGGTTTTCACATTTAACCGTCAAACCTCACCGGTTTTTTTGTGAAACTTTACTCTAAATTATTTCTTTTCCAAAACTCTGGGTTTTACTAGTATGTACAGAATGGCAAGATGCAGCTTGAGAAAATGGTGGTGTACATACATCTGGATCATTTTAACTTCCCTTCCCCTTTCCCAAATTCTAAACAAAATCTAAACATGAGTAGTCTACAATGGGGTTTAACCTGAGTAGTGGGGGTTCTCCAAAGATGAGTATGTTTAATTCTCTTCTTTTACATCAGAAATTTTAGTTTTCAATAAGACCACTTAAGCAGGAAATAGAAAGGGGAAAAAAAAAAAACAGATACAAATAAAGCAAGCCATCCCTTCGTCCTCAGAACCCTTGGCCACTATTACCCAAAGGACATTAAGCAGAGGCCTTCTTAACTAAGTACTGTGTCTGGTTTCTAATGTGCCACAGGACAAGTAGTAAATACCTCCCATCTCATATCTCTAAAGTGTTTTGGAATTACTTCAACTCTGACCTAATTATCTGCTTAAAAAAAAAAAAGCTGAGAACTTCAAAAGTATTACCAATGACTAACCAGTTAACTTACAGATTCATCCCTTTCTCCAAGTCTATGCTACAGAAAACAAAAGTCCTTATGGGAAAATGTGCCAGCATACTGCTGATGCCTGTGCAATGCAGAGCTGACCTGATGAAAAGTCCACATGAAGCCAAGAGGCTCATTTGTTTGGGTGTTGCCACCAATCTTAATTATGGTGTCTACCTTCTTTGAAGTAGAATGTGAATGCTGATGATAATCAACAATAGAATTTTTATTGTAAGCAGAAATATTTTATAAGATCATTCAGATCATTTATTATAAAAACAGAAGATACATTAAAGTTATCAGAAATTATAAGCATTAAAAATTTTTGACAAATATATATAGCAGGACAACAATATCAGTAAGACTGGATTCTTTTTCTCATTCTGACAGGTTTTACACCTGAAGTGTAAATTCTGTTGTTATAAAGGCCAACCCCACTACAACACAGAATCAACTCTTTTTCTTCTGTGTGTGACTGCGACAGTAGATTCCTTCCTAGGAGTGCAGCTCCACTCTACCCGAGTTCCGCAATTAACTAGCAAGAGAATCTCTAGTTCTGTCATTAGCCTCATGGGTTCTCAAGTTTATAAACTTATAAAATAAGACTAACTGATGTTGCATGTCAAGAAATGTGTCAAATTTTTCCTGACATTTCAAATTGCTTAAAAAAAAACTCACAGTTAAGAATAAGTGAATAGGAACAAGGCAGCATAGATTCATTTCTCACTAATCAACCCCATTAAGCACTCTACATCCTGGAAATAACATAAGACACAATCAAAGAATTCTGGAAAACAAGTTTTGTGATACCAAGGCTACAGTTATCACTCAGCAAAAAGGTGCCTTGCAGCCTACTACCCACCCAAAGAAGGTCACCTTTCCTGCCAGTTCCCCAGTGAGTACCCTAACAAGAGACTGTGACCCAGATGGGCTCATTCCTACTCCGACCCTTGATCTTTGGACATAAGGTAAGTCCTACAACATACAAAAGGAGGAAGGATATGAAGTCCTGACAACCACAAGCAACTAGAACGAAAAGCACACACAACAGATCAAGAGACCCAACAAGGAGGCCCAA